>SJYC01067437.1:0-40957 GCA_006408675.1 Madoqua kirkii
TTTAGCAATAAAGTATCTTTTAAAAATTAGAAAATAATTTTTTTTAGTTTTATTAAGATATACTTGACATATAGCACTGTATAAATTTAAGGTGTACAGCATAATGATTTGACTTACATAGATCATGAATTGATTTCCACATTAAGTTTAGTGAACATACATTTTCTCATATAGATTCAAAATTAAATAGCAATTTTTTTTCCTTCTGAGAAAAACAAGTTTTACTCTCAACAATTTTCATATATAATTTAACATCAGTGTTAACTATATTTGTCATGTTGTACATGTATTACAGGCAGATCCTTTATGATCTGAGCTACCAGGGAACTCCTTACATCCCCAGTACTTATTTACCTTATACCTGGGAGTTTGTACCTTTTGATTACCTTAATCTAATACCCCCTCTCCCTAACCTGCCTCTGGTAACCACAAATCTGATCTCTTTTCCTATGAGTTTGTTTCTTTTTGAAGTATGATTGACTTAAAACGCTATGTTAGTTCCTGGTACACAACATGGTGGTTTTATATTTGTATACATCTCAGAATGATCACAATGATGAATCTAATTACCATTTATCACCATACAAAGATACTACAATAATAATTAACTATATTCCCCACCTGTACATTTCATATCCGTGACTCATTTATTTTATAATTGAATACTTGTACCTTTGTACCTTCCTCACCAATTTTTTTTTCTCATTCCCCCACCCTCTCTTCCCTCTGGCTGTGACTCTGCTTCTCTGTGACTGCTTCTGTTTTGTTTGTTCATTTGTTTTGTTTTTCAGATTCCATGTGTAAGTGAAATCATACATATTTGTCTTTCTCTGACTTACTCCACTCAGCATCATAATATCCTGTAGATCTATTCATGTTCTCACAAGTGATAAGATTTTGTTCTTTTTTTTTTTTGGCTGAGTAATACTCCTGTGTGTGTGTGTGTGTGTACATACACATGTATTACATCTTCTTTATCCGGACTGATGGGCACTCAGATTGCTTTCCTATCTGAGCTATTGTAAATAATGCTGAAATAAACATGAGTGTGGAAAATATTTGCTAGGGAGTATGTTTGTTTTCTTTAGATAAATACCCAGGGTTAGAATTGCTATATTGTATGATAGCTCCATTTTTAATTTTTGAAGTGATTCCATGCTGTCTTCCATAGTGGCTGCACCAATTTACATTCCCACAAATAGTGCATGAGGGTTCCTTTTTCTTCACATCCTTGCCAATGTTTGTTGTTTGTCTTTTTGATGATAATTATTCTGACAGATGTGAAGTGGTATTTCATCATTGTTTTGTATTTTCCTGATGATTAGTGATGTTGAGTATCTTTTGTGCCTGTTAGCCATCCGTGTGTTTTCTTTGGAAAAATATCTATTTAGATCCCTTGCTCATCCTTGTCTTGTTCCTAGTCTTAGAGGAAATGCTTTCAGTTGTTCACAGTTGAGTATATTAGCTGTGGGCTTGCTCTGTGTGAACTTTATTATACTGAGGTATATTCCCTCTGTAGTCACTTGTTGAGAGTTTTTATCATAAATGGATGTTAAATTTTGTCAAAACTTTGTCTCCTTGTTGAGATGATCGTGATTTTTATTCTTCAGTTTGTTAAAATGATAGATCATGTTGATAGATTTTGGATATTGAATCATCCTTGCATCCTTGGGATACATTTCACTTGATCATGGTGTATGATCCTTTTAATGTATTGTTTAATTCAGCTTGCTGATATTTTGTTGAGGATTTTTGTATCTATGTTCATCAGTGATACTGATCTGTAATGTCCTTTTTGTGTGAAATTTTTGCAGTTTTTTTGTGTGTGACATTTTTATTTCTTCTACTAACTTCGGAGTTTGCTTGTTCTTTTTCTAGCTCCTTTAAGTGTAAGGTTGTCATTTATTTGAGGGATTTTTTTTGTTTCTTGAGATAGTCTTGTATTGCTTTAAACTTGCAACAGCATACTTCCATCTGGTCAGCAGAGCTACATCTTCTGAGCATGCCCTGTGTGTGCTAAGTGAGTCTGTTTCAATGGACTGACTCCTATGGATACTTGGTAGCCAAGACTGGTCCTTGGTCTAGTTGGTTACCACAGAAGTTGTGCAGAAGTTGTTGGCCCCTGATGGTCATGTTCAGATCTTGCACAGCTGGCTACATGGCTAGTGGAGTCCCAGTCCTGGTGCCAACCTACTGGTGGGTGGGCCCAGGTTACAAAGTAACTGACTGAAGACCAGGAGCCCCAGAGCTAGTGTTTACCTAGTGTTGGTGGGCAGGTTTAGTCTTGGGGTTCCTGCAGCTCATGGGGTCCTATGACAGCCTGCCTGCTATTAAGTGGGAGTGTGTTTCTGCCCATCTGGTTCCTTGGCCTGGTGTTTCCCAGTACTAGTGCTGACTGGCTGGTAGACAGAGCTCAGTTTCAGTGCTAATAAGCTAGAGTGAGAATTCAAAAATGGCACTTGTCAGCACCAGTGTTGCCATATATGATGATCTCCCAAAAATGACTGCTGCCAGTATCTCTGTCTCCACATTAAGTCCCATTTGCCTCCTGCCTCTCTGGGAGGCTCTCTTAACGTCAGTGAGTGGGTCCTTTTATATTACTGGTTCTGCCCTCCGTTCTGGAATGTTTGAGATTTTTGTCTGCAGCCCTTGTCTACATGGATATTTGGTTTTCTATGTTTTTGTGGGTGCCAGCTCTACCACCTCAGGATATTTTATGAAACTTCAGTTTTGTGAAACTAAAGAAGTCCTGGGAATTGGGAAAACAAGTAACATAGTGGATTTAGAATCATAGTGGATGATTTGAAAGAGAAAAAGCCCTTGAAGCCATAGAGAAAAAAGAAGAAGATAGTTAATGAGCACTTTTATAATGACAAGTTGAGCCATAGCTTCTCACTCCACTTTATAGATGAAGAAACTGAGGCTCATGGAGGCCAAGTAACACCCCTGAGTTTCTGAAGCCGTCAGTAGCCACAATGCAGACAGAATCTGCCTGACTCTATAGCTGTTCTTTTCACTGAGTCTTGTATGAGTTCATCTGCTTTTGTTAATTTACTTTTAGTAGTCATTCCTTTCCTTCCCTGGTTTCCCAGCATTTTTTCATTATTTTTATCATAGAAAACCAGTTCTGTAAGGATATACTGGTGACAGTGGTGTTTCCTAATCTTTTCTGGCCGCAGTACATTTAACAAAACAGCCTAGTGACAGAGCAGTGAGTTTGTGAAACAGAATCAGCTCCGTGCCACTGTCCTTTCCCTGGCCCTGTGTGGTACGTTTCTATTCCATTCTATTCTTTATTCTTATGATTTCCTTTAGGTGAAATAGGCTGGCTGTGATCCATTAATCACACCCTTTAATAGCTCATGTCCCATAGTTTGGCCCATATTTTAAAAGCATGACTTGTAGTTCGAGTACTTTTCAGCAGAAGACAACAAGTTGTCTGAGTAAGAGCCCATCTCCTGTTCAGCTGAACTCAGATCCATGCTCTATGCAACCAGGCACTCTTATTTTACCCCTTTGTGGAGGGGTGGGAACTCCTTTTAAATAGCATCTCAGCACTGACTTTAGAAATGGGGGCCATAGCTCTTATTCTTGTGGTGCCTTCCTGTAGATAACACGTACTTTTAAACTCTTGTCTGTAAGACTGTGACTCGCTCTGCCTCTTTATGCCTTTGATCTTGATGTTTTATATTTTCCTGAGGTACTTTATTTAGCAACTTAAGTGAGTTTCAAAACCAGCAAAGGTTTGCCATTCATGTGTCCAAAATCTTGAAATTCTAGCTCACCTTATTTTAATTTAAGTAGTATAGAGGAGCCCATTAAGAGTAGAATTAATAACCAAGTATCTGATTTTTAATATACCATTTTCTAATTTTACTTTTTAAGAATAAAAAGGAGGAGTATGCAAATAGGAGTATGCAAACAGAGTAGAATGGCAACACTTGTGTGTCCTCTCCCCTTCCCTCTCTGAGACAGTATAATAATGTGTGTCCTGCAACACAGATGGCTGAAGTATACCACTCTTGTCTCTTTCCCCAGCCCTCCAAGCCATAACATTGTGGTGAATGGGAAAGAATGTATAAACTTCGCTTCATTCAATTTTCTTGGACTGTTGGATAACCCTAGGCTCAAGGTAGGTAGCAAATATGCTAAAGTGGACAGACAACATGACTGACTTAAGCAACTGGGCATAAAATAAGAGACAAATGCAGATTGTCTGAAAGGGCTCTGTAAGTGTTTATCGTTAATCTTTCCTGATAGAGCTGTAACCTGGTTTTCAACAAGGGAAGGCAAGAGTGTCCTAATGGGGTTTAGTGTTAGGTGACAGCCAGAGAACTATATGAACCAAACCTGGTAATAGCTGGAGATGGGTCCAGGAAATTGCTTCATCTCCTTTTGGAATTGTGGGCCAGTAAACATTTTTTGAGGAAAGTTGTTCAGTCGCCCAATTATGTCTGACTCTTTGCAACCCTTTGGACTGTAGCACGCCAGGCTTCCCTGCGGCCTCCCTCCCTCACCATCTCCTGAAGTTTGTACAAGTTCATGTCCATGAAACTTGAGGTAAAACTTATGCCCAAAATGCTGAAAAGTGCAAATGCGTGGAGGTAACCAGGTTTTCAGATGGTAAAGCATCCGCCTACAATGCAGGAAACCTGAGTTTGATCCCTGGGTTGGGAAGATCCCCTGGAGAAGGAAATGGCAACCTACTCCAGTATGCTTGCGGGGAAAATACTATGGACCGAGGAGCCTGGTAGGCTACAGTCCATGGAGTCGCAGAGTCAGACACAACCGAGCGACTAACAACCAGGTTTTAATGGTCAAGCTGATATAACTTTTCCATGTTCTTAGTCATATGCCTAAATCTTTCCATCCCTCCTTTCTTTATATCCTGTCAGAATTGTCTTAGTTCATATAAAGGAGGAAAAACCAGGCAACTGGAGAGCTATGTGAGCTATGTGGGTGAAAAAACAGGAAATTTCATTTTTGAATTCTTAAGGATAAATTATTACAATATATATATTTTTTTCCACAAAGGCAGCAGCTTTGGCATCTCTAAAGAAGTATGGTGTGGGAACTTGTGGACCCAGAGGATTTTATGGCACATTTGGTATGTTTTCTGTCATATTTTTTAGACTACTGCTTTCAACAATTAAGTTCCAATCTGATTTCAAAACTCCTTCAAGAGTCAGACACAACCGAGCGACTACAACCAGGTTTTAATGGTCAAGCTGATATAACTTTTCCATGTTCTTAGTCATATGCCTAAATCTTTCCATCCCTCCTTTCTTTATATCCTGTCAGAATTGTCTTAGTTCATATAAAGGAGGAAAAACCAGGCAACTGGAGAGCTATGTGAGCTATGTGGGTGAAAAAACAGGAAATTTCATTTTTGAATTCTTAAGGATAAATTATTACAATATATATATTTTTTTCCACAAAGGCAGCAGCTTTGGCATCTCTAAAGAAGTATGGTGTGGGAACTTGTGGACCCAGAGGATTTTATGGCACATTTGGTATGTTTTCTGTCATATTTTTTAGACTACTGCTTTCAACAATTAAGTTCCAATCTGATTTCAAAACTCCTTCGAAAAGACATCCTTAATTAGTTGTGGTAATAAGCAGGTGAACTTTCTAGAAGATTTTGTGTTTGAGACCGTTGGTGGCAGGCATATTGATCTTAGGCTGACCGTCCCTTGTGTTGAAGGGCCATGGGTACCTAAGGCGCACTGTCTCAGTAGGGTGAAGACTGAGCTCCTGTTGAATTTGCCCCAAGAGACAGTGGTGTGAGGAGACTGTCTGCCGTGCATGACGTTTGTAATGGGACGCGTCTGGTTTGAATGGCTCTTCTCTTTATAGTTGTGCAGAAACCCAAATCTTCACTGTATTGCTGCTGTTGGCCTAATAAGGGCATCTTCCTTGTCTGCGTGGCTGTAGCCAAATGATGAGTATGGGGAGCAGGAGTGCAGGGCTGCTGTACCCGTTTGGGTGGGCAGGTGGTATTGCTCATCTTTCCACCCACATTCCATTGTTGAAAACATAACCTGGATCATGCCTCCCGCAGAGGGACTGAGAAGTTGCCCTAGCTGGGCAGCCACCACATGCCAGGAGCAAGGTGAGAACAGATTGGGGGTATGGGAGGCAGTGATCAACTGTATAGTCCTTTTCTTTCTGGAATAAAGATGAAGGATCATTGATTTCCTTATGTGTGGATGACCTGGGGATTAACTCGTGTTAGAATGAGTATAATTTCAAACACAGTGAACCCCCAAAATCAGAGTCATCAAAGACGACCTTGGAATTTTATGGTGGTTTTTGTTAAATGTATATTGTTCTTTGCTTCTGAAAATTTCAGAAATGTTGTTACATAATTGTTCAAGTGAGTATACTACTGGAAACGACATTCTGGTTTGTGAAATGTCAGAGGCTGGGCAAAGAGACCAGGGAAGGGAGGCTCTTTTGTCTTCTCTGCTCATTTTCATTTCTTGGTCTGTGCTTTTTGTTTTACTTCTGCAGTTAAGATGTTTTTATTTAAGGGAGCACCTTTCTTTATCCCTTAGCTAGTTTAGTGGTTGAATTATTTGTATTGGAAACAGATGATAGGAGTTGGTGTCCAAGAATCCTGCAGCTGGACAGGATCTTTAAAATCTTGTATTCCTGCATCCCAGCTATTCAGAAGAGAACTAGAAAGCTCAGAGAGGTTAAGTGACTTCCTCGTGGTCACACTGCTAATTAATTTCAACCCTAAAACTAGAAAACAGGTTTCTTGATTTGCAGTCATAATGGGAAGATCAAAGACTTTAAAGAGCTTAGATCAGAGCCTCCCTCTTTCTTCTAGCCTAATGCAAACATGAGTTGTTTGCCTGCTTTTTATTGGTAGGGTATTATTTCCTTGATAAAGAATTAGAAAACTAGAAAAGGCACTTTTTGTTTTTACAGGTTTATTTGTTGTAATCTGATCAACAAGCCTTTCTTTCCATGATCTGCTTGCTGGGGTAAAGAATTTACTTTCTTAAAAGCCTCTTTCTAGCAGATTTTATTTGCCTGTGTGGCCTTGACTCTTGCTCTATAGTTATCTGAGAAGACCAATAAGAGATTTATTGTAAAAGTTAGTGAAAAAAAAGTTTCGAATCTTTAAGACCAGTTTTCCTAGAACTGGAAATATGTTGTTATAACGCCCAGTTGATTTTTCATTTGAATTACCTGAAATATGCATAATAGGATGCTGTGTGCTTCCAGATTTGTGTGTGTGGGGGGGGAAGTCTTTAATGATTTTTAGATTAATTTTTAAATTGCAATATAGTTGACAAAAAGTATTGTTAGTTTCAAGTGTATAGTGATTTGACATTGCATATATTATGAAATGATCACCATGACAAGTCTAGCAACCATCTGTCCCTAAAGTTATTACAGTATTATTGGCCATATACCCTATGCTGTATGTTACATCCCCATTGCTTATTTATTTTATAATGGGATGTTTGTACCTCTTAATCCCCTGTACCTAATTCTCCCCACTCCTCATCCCCTTCTCCTTTGGCAGCCACATATTTCTTCTCTATGAGTCTGTTTTCATTGTGGTTTGTTTGTTTTGTTTTTTCAAGTCCACATGTAAGTGAGATCATACGGTGTTTGTCTTTCTCTGTCTGACTTATTTCACTTTTCATAAAACCCTAAATTAATTTTCTTGGTTGAATAATTCAGTCCATGATATAAATCTCAAAAAGGTTTAGAAAGATAGTGAAGTCTTCTCCCCACTGTTATTCAGCCTACCAGAAAAGACAGCTACTGTCAGTGGTCTGTTAATTCTTCCAGAAACTTTTTTTCAGTGTAATCAAACCACTTTCATACTTTCTCACCCCAGTTTTACAAAAATGATAGCATACCATATATATGTAGTATGCTGTTCGAATTTGTTTTAAATTTAATCTCTCATATGTCTGAATGTAATAATCATACAGTTGTGTTGTCAGCTCTTTTTTTGAACTACTTTATTTGTCACTGTGTCTTTCTTGGGCTTCCCAGATGGCAGGCACAGTGGTAAAGAATCTGCCTGCCAGTGCAGGAAATGCAAGAGACGTGAGTTCAATCCTGGGTCAGGAAGATCTCATGGAGTAGGAAATGGCAACCCATTCCAGTATTCTTCCAGTATTCTTGCCTGGAAGATCTCATGGACAGAGAAGCCTGGTAGGCTACAGTCCATGGAGTCTCAAAGAGCTGGACATGACTAAATGACAGCACACACCCACTCACACGTATAATTCTTATCCTATTGTAGTTCAAGCTTCAAACAGACTGTGGTATCTGGGCATTGAAGATTAATTTGCTCTGTGATGGTTTTGTAATAAGACACCAAACCTACAGCCTGGAGTAACGTGTAGTGTTTTCTGAGTATATTGTCCTTCCTGTTAACTTGCTTTGTTCCTTTTCAGCAGTTATCCATGCTTGCTTATCATCTTTTTTCCTTTCTTTATATGAATATTGCATGTATTTTTACTTTTTGTTTTTTCAATAGGATATTTTCTATGTTTTTCCTTATTCTGGAACCGATCACTTAAATTATTGTAGTTGTATTACATTACCTTGAAATTTCATTGTAGGTAAGTTCAGGGAAGCTACTTGAGATCTGCTAAGGCTATATTTTAAATCTCTAAAATATCTCCTACAGTTAAATTATTCTAAATATTTAGGGTACATTAACCCTTTGCACCGAGCATTAAAGCAGAAGTTAAGACCCCTTTCCTTTCATTTTAGTAGTTCGTGTGTTTGTGAGACTAGGGTCTCTTTCCCTGGCCCAGCAAAAGGCTGTTTTTAATTTTGGCTTTTTCCTGAAAGGATCATTGAGGCACCTATTTTCAGTGAAGAAAATGTTGCCTGTTTTAGCTCTTTTCTCAACATTTCAAGTAATGAATGAAAATCACTTATTGGAAAAGTAAATGTTCTTATTAAAACATTTTCCGCTTATTGTTTGATAGTAAAATTGGGTGATACTAGATGATTAACACAGAAAAAAGAAAATTGAGAATTGAATTAAAATTCTTCTAGTTTCTTAGGCTAAATGTTTACCTGCCTCCTAAAGGCCCAGCAAATTGTCTTATATAGTAAAGGACTATGTGAATCAGAGGTTTTTCCATCTTCTCATCTTATTGTTTTAATGTGTATTTTATAATCAATCAAATGGTGTTATCAAGTTGTGGAGCCTTCCTTTTCTTTAAGACTAATGCGGTCCCAGTGCCTTTGATAATTGCTCTTGTTGAACCTTTTTATTTTGTTTGCAATGCATTCAGATCTCATTTATTTGTTTATTCCTCAGGCCTGAGATGCCTTACATCTATAATACATACTTGGCTCTGTGGTCTTAAACTGAATCAAAAGACAGTTACTGGCAGGGTGTCATGGTGAGAGATGGTGACATTTAATTGTGTTTTAGAGCCAGTAGTAAAGAACTGTTCATTTGTTTATTTTAAAGATATTTTTTTCTCTGTTGTAGTATCTTGACTGCATGTTTTAGTAGGAAAAGCATTGGTCGTAAAATTCCTAGACCTGCCACTTCCTTCAACCAGTCATGGGATTGTAGTTTTCTCAGTGTAGGCAGGGAATGATCTTTGTGTAACTTAGAACATTTCAGTAAGAATCACGCAAGATACTGTTTGTGAAAAAATAGTATGCGAAAGCATACTGCAAAAAAACTGCATGCAAAAGCATTTTGGAAAACATTCAGCACTGTTTTCGTGTTCTAATGAGTACATACGTGATATTTGTACTTTTAAGAAAAATTGGTCAAATCTCAGGTATTTTAAAAAAGTATGTAACATAAAAATATGGAGATAAAAGAGAAAATATAGTAGGTTGTTTTTAAACTGTTTTAAAGTTGGCACTTTTATGGTTTTTCCTCTAACAACAAACTAGAACTTGGCCATAAAACCTCCTTTTATTCTGATAAATAGGAAATTGAACCAAGTGGCTTTAATATAAGGTAGCCCTTATATTTGGATATCTAGGATTTAGATAGCTTCATTAGAAGATAACATATCTGATATTTCCTTTTAAAAGAAGAAAACATTTTCTTTTATTCTACAAATATTAATTTACTTGAACAAATACACAGTATACTGCTTTTTCCATGCCAGGCATTATTCTGAGTGTTTATCAGCATTAACTCTTGCAGTTCTCCTAACAATCCTTTCAGGTAGGTACAGCTGTTGCCATTTGACAGAGGAAGGACCTGAGAGGGACAGAACAGTTTTAGGCCTGTCTGGGGTTCACAGCAGGCAGCGAGGGAGCCCAGATCTGAGCCCCTGTGATGACCACATGGCTAGGCTCTGTGCTTGGTGTGGGGCATCTTGCCCTAGCCTTGCCTCCCATCTGTTACATTCTGGTGAGGGAGCAAGTGCTGAGAGGACACGGAGGCCTCTGGTCACCTCCTGCCATAGCCTCTTGCCTGCCATATTGTTTCCTAGCAGTGAATTAAAGAATGCCACATGCAAATCTATGAATCTAATTGTTGAAGTGGATCATACACACAGAAGATAGACATCCAGAGTCAAAGAATATGCCCTGGCAGTTTTTTCTGTTTGCTGCCTCCCTCACCCTTTTGTTGAGAATTTCTTCATTGCAGAGTATTATCATACATAAGAAGAAGCTACACAGCTTCTTCCTTGTTCACCTGTCACAAAACCTGCTTTGCAAGGCTGATGTCAGCTAAAGCCCAGTGAAAAATTTTTAGTTAGGAGGAGGAAAGGCCCGTCTTATTTAAGCTTCTGGGACTAGACAAGAACCAGTAAATCACTGACTTATTGTAGAGAGATTCTTCTTACCACTTCATGGTAATGACATAAAAATGGTTATGAGTATGTGTGATGAGAGAATTAACATAATTTTTTTATCAACTGAGTTGCTAACTCTAAACTCTTAAAGCGAGCCAAGATGTGTTTGTTTTATTTATTTTTATTTGTTTTATTGCTAATCAATGAAGAGAATCATTTAGATCTACAGAATGATTTTAAATCCCTTTTTGTGGCTGGCACAGAGTTTGTCTGTATCCACAGCATGTTTTTTCATTTTGAAATGGAGATAATGAATGAAAGCATTTCACTGTGACTTGGGGAGTACTTCTGCCAGCTAAATTGTTGAGATTTGCCATAGATAATTCCCGGTTTAGAGGTAGCATTGTAATTTGAAGGAGGCCTCCTACATGGGACCTGCCCTCTCATCTGATCAGAAATGAGAGGCAGTGGAGTGGTGGGGGTCTTCGTGTAGGGAAGGTGCTCAGAGGACACTAACAAAGAGGAAAAGGAAACCACACCTGAGACACACTTCTGCTCTGCCGCATAGAGGAAGCTAAATGTCTGGTGCTTTTCTGCTTTCCTTGTTCTTGTCAGATTTTTGCCTGAAACCTTTCCCTGGCAACATACCTTATAGAATGGCAGGCAAGCAAGAGCAAAATCAAGTCTGTAGACTTGGTAGTGTTGCTATCACAGGTTTGATGCTTGAAAAGCTAAGCACTCCCTTGGTAACATTTCGATCAACCAGGATGCATCTTTCTAGACCTTGTTATTGTAAAATCTCATGTTTATTTAATATTGATCTAATTAAAGTATCAGTTTATAAAAATAACTATTTGATTAGTAATGGAAATCAAGTGATATTTCATGTATTTTTTATTAATAGGCTATATGGGAGTGCTTCTCTGATAGCTCAGTTGGTAAAGAATCCACCTGCACTGCAGGAGACCCTGGTTCGATTCATGCATCATAAAGATCCGCTGGAGAAGGGATAGGCTACCCACTCCAGTATTCTTGGCTTCCCCTATGGCTCAGCTGGTAAAGAATCTGCCTGCAGTGCAGGAGACGTGGGTTCTATCCATGGGTTGGAAAGATCTCCTGGAGAAGGGAAGGGCTACCCACTCCAGTATTCTGGCCTGGAGAATTCCGTGGACTGTGTAGGTCCATGGGCTTGTAGAGAGTCACACACTACTGAGTGACTTTCACTTTCAGGCTATATTGGTATACTTCTAAACTTATAAATGGGCAGAAGCATGCCTAGATTGTTTTTAAATCATTGCTTAATTAGAATGGGATAAATAGTTCATTTTCACAATTCTGTTTCCTTTAAGAAGTCTATGATGAAGTAGACTTTGATTTATTTTTCGGATATTGCTGCTAAATATTCTAATTCCTCACTGTTCCTCTCTTGCCATCAAACTGGGATTTAGTTTGGACCCTCTGTGTTGTTTTATCTCTTGTTCAATGACTGGCTCCCACCCCTGCAGCCTTCAGTTCATAACTGAGGGACCTCTGCCTTTAGTCAGAAGTCACTATGGAGGTGTTGCAGTTCTGAGTGTGGAAGGGACCCAGGTGCTTCAGACCAGGAGACCGAAGGCACAGTTTAGTCTTTTGTCTGCCGTGTAGGCCCAGAGTTCTCCATTGAGAACTGCCAGATGCCTCTCTTAGCTGTCTCACTTTGTCAAGTGGAAGGAGCCCTGTATTTCTCCCTGACCCAGTGCTTATCAGAATATCTTTATGTGATACTTGCTAAATGTTTAATCAACAGTTGAATTAACTGAGATTGTTAGACAGCCCTCATCTCCTTTTTAAAATGTAGTCCTTTGTGAAGTTGTATCTTTTATAATTCTCAATTTTGTCTCTTATTAATTAAAAGACATTGCAATAAGATTAGCTTGCCTCTGATGTATCAGTAAGTGGGTTTACAGAGTTTAGACACTTTAGGCAAATGTTCTAAAAAGTGGTTTATTCCTATTGCTGAACCCCTCCCTGGAAGGTGATGGAAGCTTTATAATTAACTAGGTCCCTGTCTCTTCCTGTGGGCTGGATTAAGTTGTTTCTTTTGTATATTTCAGTTCTTCAGGTCTTTTCCTCTCCCGTTTCTCACCAGGAATGCCTCTGGTGGGGAGGGGCATACCGCAGGGAAGGCTGATGCTGAAGGGGCCTCTTGGTACGATGCTCCCACCTACAGGTCCTTGACATATAGGCTGAAGGGAGGGTTCTGCTGGGTCATCAGCCTTCTTCACCCCTTACTGGAGAACATCTAGGTCCTCTGCCACTGCCTACGCTTCTGAGTTCCTCTCAGTGGACATACCCCGGCTCTGTCTGAAAGTCTGCCTTTACTCCTCTGAGCTCGTCCTCTTTCTCTTGAAACTGCAAGGCTAGAGGGGCCTGGCTGCATCTTCCCTGTATGAGCTTCTGAGTTCTGCTTGCACAGGGCATGGGTAAAATGCTGATCTAGTTCTCCAGGCTTGGGTCCTGCTGTAGTTAAAAGAGCTAAAGGAAGTTAAAGAAATTTTTTCTGCTCTTGGGTAATGCTTCAAAACACCTTAAAATTTTCTAGTTCAAAGCCAGTCAGTATACTGTTTATTCCAGATATCGCTGGTCTTTTCATCTGAGGGCCTAGAACCATGATGTAAGAGAGAAGAAAAAAAACAGTTTAATAATTACAGTTTATCCCTATAATTATATCAACATTCTTCCTAAGCTGCTGCCATAAAAGGGCCGTACTTCTCTTTGTATTCTACATTTGAATTCACCAATACCCTTAAAAAGAAAATTCAGACAGAAGCTCAGTCCCACAGTGTAATGGCAGGTGCCACCAGTAAATGCTGACACCAGCTGTCAGCGGGGTGGCCACCATAGCCGACAGAGTCTCCCTCTCAGTGCAGAGTGTGTGGAGGTCTTCTTAACCACTTGGCTTTTGTATTTCTTTTCCTTTTAAAAGCTGGTTGACAGTTGTCTTCATGCCTGGTTTGGTCACTTCTGCTAAAATGCAAAAAGGCATTAATAAATTAACGTACGTTGATAACACCTCAGCATTGTTGATTGAGAGAAGGTAAAGCAGGCAGAGTGACAGGGCCATGAATTCTAGAGTGATATGAAAGCAAAACCCAGAGTCAGAGCCATCTCAGTCACGTATTTATGGACAAGTGAGGAGCTGACTCAGTTCACAGAGTATAGAAATAGTTTGGGCCTGGAATTATCTTAGTAGATATTGTAGAACTTGTAACTAAAAACAATTACACTTGACCACAAGGTGACTATTAATAACTAAACTGCCTATGTTATTTTCTTTCTTCTTTAGTCAAAGAAAAAGAATTGAAAGACCTTTTAACCATTTAACTGTTTACTCTTGAACTAGATGTGCACTTGGATTTAGAAGACCGCCTAGCAAAATTTATGAAGACAGAAGAAGCCATAATATACTCATATGGATTCGCCACTATAGCCAGCGCTATTCCTGCTTACTCTAAGAGAGGAGACATTGTGTTTGTGTAAGTAACCTTTACCTACATTTCTCATCAAAATTCCTAAGGGAAATAATATTAGCCTTCCTAGAAAATGTCTCTGTTAGAGATCATCTGCCTAAAATATTGATTTTTTTTTTTAACATGGAGAAGGTCAAACTTCTGCAGGAAGGGGCCAGCCCTCTGCCTTCCCTGTGCAGCTCCTGACAGCATGGTGTCCTTGTGAGTCTGTAATCATAACCCGCTCACTCCCTACTGAAGTCGCTCCACCTCTCAGCGCTCTCGCTGCAGCTCCTGGTCTCTGCCTAGCTTGCTCCGTGGCCTGTTTAGAACACTGAGTCATGAGTTGGGGGACTCATAATAAGGATTTGTGTCTCTGTTCTTATGAACAGTAGAAGCTATTAAGTGAAGTGTGACAAAACCAAATTCTGGCTACAGGGTTAAAGAGGAAGCAAAGGTCAGTCTGAGACCTAAAATTAAAAGTTACTTAAAATCTACGCAGAAGATAACAGAGGCTTGGGCTAGCAGCAGGTACTTTTGACGCTGCCTGTAACCTGCTGCCTGGGCTCTGCCAGCCCTCACTCTGCTCCTCCCCTCTGTGGTAAACAGCAATACCACACGTCCAGTATGTTTGCTTCTGGAAAGTTAAGAGAGTCCCCAACTAGGGACTAGATTTTTAATAAAGCATAGTTACAACTACAGTGTCATCCGTATTGCTTTGTACAAGTACCGCCCCATAAATTCCTTTTTGATTTTAAAGTCCAGAAAAAGCTTACAGTTAACAGTTGAACTTGTATGCTTCCTTTGTCAGATAATAAATACTATCTTGTCCTTTTGGTTTAGTTGCTGGGAAACCTAGTCTAAATTCACTTTCAAGTCTTATGCTTGGTGTCTTAGAACTTAAATTTCTAGTATATCATTAGACAACTTAATTATTTCCTTGTACATAATTTTACATATTCCACCTGAAATCTGTTTGAGGGTAGGAACACTGGAGGTAAAAATGGTTTTTAGTAAGTGGTTTAATGAATTGTTTTTGATAAATTCATTCAGTTCAGTTCACTTGCTCAGTCATGTCCGACTCTTTGTGACCCCATGAATTGCAGCACGCCAGGCCTCCCCAACCATCACTCCCTGTCCTGGAGTTCATTCAAACTCAAGTCCATCGAGTCGTTGATGCCATCCAGCCGTCTCATCCTCTGTCGTAGGCAATATGCCCAAGGTTTCATTTTCTTTCTTTTGTAGTAAACCGTGATAATGCTTTGTCCACAGATCTCAGAGCAATGGTTGTTCATATACTGAAGTCTTTCCTTGTTACTTTATCTTTCTGTTACTTTATGTACCCTTTTCAAATGAAATGCTTCATGTTGAGATAGTTGTGGCTTTACGTACACCTGTAAGAAATGCAGAGATTTTCTGGACCCTTTACCTAGTCTTCCCCAAAGGTCATCTTTTGCAGAACTGTAATACAGTTTCAAACTGGAATGGAGACACTGATGAAGTCAAGATGATCCCTGGTGTCATCACACCCATGTTGCTTCTACCCTGTTTCCTCTTTGACTCCTGGCAGCCACTACTCTCTTCTCCCATTTCTGTAATTTCATCATCTCAAGATTGCTGTACAAATGCAATCATATAGTAGGTAATATTTGAGGATTGCCTTTTTTCATTTTGAATGAATTCTCCAGAGATTCTTCAGAGTTGTGTAAAACAGGAGTTTGTTCCTTTTGATTGCTAAGCCACATTCCATAGTATGGATATATCAAAGTTTGTTGAACTGTTCACCTCTTAAGGACATCAGAGTTGTTTTTAGTTTGGGATATTACAAGTAAAGATGCAATAAATATTCATGTATAGGTTTTACTGTGAGCTTAAGTTTTTATTTCTTTGGAATATAGACCAAATAGTGCAGTTGCCTGTCATGCAGTGTTACGTATTTCATTTTTTAAGAAACTTTAAAAAAAAGTTTTCCAGAGTGGTATATTATTTCATATTTCTGCCAACAGTGTATAAGTGATGTAGTTTTTCTGACATCCTCAGCCACATTTGGTATTGTCACTGTTTTTTGTTTTTGCCATTCTGTAGGTGTATAAAGATATCTCATTGTGGTTTTAGTTTACATTTCCCTGATAACTAGCCATACTTAACTGTTTTTAGACTTTGTTAGTCTTAGCGTAGGAGAAGGATACGGCAACCCACTTCAGTATTCGTGCCTGGAGAATCCTGTGAACAGAGGAGCCTGGTGGGCTGCTGTCTGTGAGGTCACACAGAGTCAGACATGACTGAAGCAACTTAGCATGCATGCATGCACTGGAGAAGGAAATGGCGACCCACTCCAGTATTCTGGAGAATCCCAGGGACGGGGGAACCTGATGTCTGTGGTATCACAGAGAGTCAGACACGACTGAAGCAACTTAGCAGCAGCAGCAGCAACAGCAGCAGTCTTGGCATCAGAATAATACTTTCTGAAGTCAATTTGAAAGTGTTCTTTCCTCTTCTAGTATTTTCTGGAGAAATTCTATAAACATTTGTTAGAATTCTCCAGTAAAAACAATTGAGCCTGGAGTTTGTTTTGTTTTAGAAGTATTTTAACTATAAATTTGATTTCTTTAGTACTTATAAGGCTATTTAAGTATTGAGATGAAGCAGTTAGTGTTTTTCAAGGAATTGGTCTATTTCTTCTGAATCATCAAATTTATATGTATAGCATACTTTGTGGTATTCCTTTCTTACCCTTCTAATGTGATATACCTTTATTATCCTTTGAATGTCTAGAAGCCTATTTCCTTCTGGACTGGTATTTTTGTCTATTCTCTTTTCTTGTCATTTTTGTTAGAAATTTGTCAATTTTAGTGATCTTTAAAAAAAATCAACTGTTTCATAGACTTTTTTGTACAGTGTATTTTTGTTTTCATTTCTGCTGATTTCTGGTGTATTTCTTGTCTCCTCATTTTGAGTTTCTCTTATTCTTTCTAGGTTCTTAAAGTGGGAACTTCAATTGCTAATTTGAGGCTTTTCTTTTTTTCTAATGTGTTAGTGTTATGAATTTACCTCATCATGCTATAGTTGTGTTCCATGGATTTGATGAATTTATTTTCATTTTTATATACTTCCTTGGATTTAATTTTCCTTAATACTCTCTTTGACCCATAGGTTATGCAGAAGTGTGTTGTTCATTTTCCAAACCTTTGGAAAATGTAAATTTGTTAGTTTTGTGGTCTGTGATGTGGTTTCTTTTGGAATATGTTCCATCAGTTCAGTTCAGTTCAGTTGCCCAGTATGTCTGACTCTTTGCGACCCCATGAATTGCAGCATGCCAGGCCTCCCTGTCTATCACCAACTGCTGAACACAAACTCATATCCATAGAGTTGGTAATGCCATCCAGCTATCTCATCCTCTGTCATCCCCTTCTCCTCCTGTCCCCAATCCCTCCCAGCATCAGAGTCTTTTCCAATGAGTCAACTCTTCACATGAGGTGGCCACAGTATTGGAGTTTCAGCTTTAGCACCAGTCCTTCCAAAGAACACCCAAGACTGATCTCCTTTAGAATGTATTGGTTGGATCTCCTTGCAGTCCAAGAAACTCTCAAGAGTCTTCTCCAACACCACAGTTGAAAAGCATCAATTCTTCGGCGCTCAGCTTTCTTCACAGTCCAACTCTCACATCCATACATGACCACTGGAAAAACCATAGCCTTGACTAGATGGACCTTTGTTGGCAGAGTAATGTGTCTGCTTTTGAATATGCTGTCTAGGTTGGTCATAACTTTCCTTCCAAGGAGCAAGTGTCTTTTCATTTCATGGATGCAGTCACCATCTGCAGTGATTTTGGAGCCCCCAAAATAAAGTCTGACACTGTTTCCATTGTTTCCTCATCTATTTCCCACAAAGTGATGGGATCAGATGCCATGATCGTCGTTTTTGGAATGTTGAGCTTTAATCCAGCTTTTTCACTCTCCTTTTTCACTTTCGTCAAAAGGCTTTTTATAGTTCCTCTTCAGTTTCTGCCATAAGGATGTTGTTATCTGCATATCTGAGGTTATTGATATTTCTCCAAGCAATCTTGATTCCAGCTTGTGCTTCTTCCAGCCCAGCGTTTCTCATAATGTACTCTGCATAGAAGTTAAATGAGCAGGGTGACAATATACAGCCTTGACATACTCCTTTTCCTATTTGGAACCATTCTGTTGTTCCATGTCCAGTTCTAACTGCTGCTTCCTGACCTGCATACAGGTTTCTCAAGAGGCAGGTCAGCTGGTCTGGTATTCCCATCTCTTTCAGAATTTTCCACAGTTTATTGTGATCCACACAGTCAAAGGCTTTGGCATAGTCAATAAAGCAGAAATAGATGTTGTTCTAAAACTCTCTTGCTTTTTCCATGATCCAGCAGATGTTGGCAATTTGATCTCTGGTTCCTCTGCCTTTTCTAAAACCAGCTTGAACATCAGAGAGTTCATGGTTCACGTATTGCTGAAGCCTGGCTTGGAGAATTTTGAGCATTTACTAGCATGTGAGATGAATGCAATTGTGCGGTAGTTTGAGCATTCTTTGGCATTGCCTTTCTTTGGGATTGGAATGAAAACTGACCTTTTCCAGTCCTGTGGCCACTGCTGAGTTTTCCAAATTTGGTGGCATATTGAGTGCAGCACTTTGACAGCATCATCTTTCAGGATTTGAAATAGCTCCGCTGGAATTCCATCACCGCCACTAGCTTTGTTCGTAGTGATGCTTCCTAAGGCCCACTTAACTTCACATTCCAGGATGTCTGGCTCTAGGTGAGTGATCACAGCATCGTGATTATCTTGGTCTTGAAGATCTTTTTTGTACAGTTCTTCTATGTATTCTTGCCACCTCTTCTTAATATCTTCTGCTTCTGTTAGGTCCGTATCATTTCTGTCCTTTATCGAGCCCATCTTTGCATAAATGTTCCCTTGCTATCTCTAATTTTCTTGAAGTGATCTCTAGTCTTTCCCATTCTGTTGTTTTCCTCTATTTCTTCGCATTGATCGCTGAGGAAGACGTTCTTATCTCTTCTTGTTATTCTTTGGAACTCTGCATTCAGATGCTTATGTCTTTCCTTTTCTCCTTTGCTTTTCGCTTCTCCTCTTTTCACAGCTATTTGTAAGGCCTCCCCAGACAGCCATTTTGGTGTTTGGCCTTTCTCTTCCATGGGGAAGGTCTTGATCCCTGTCTCGTGTTCAATGTCAGGAACCTCATTCCATAGTTCATCAGGCACTCTATCCATCAGTTCTCATCCCTTAAATCTGTTTCTCACTTCCACTGTATAATCATAAGGGATTTGATTCAGGTCATACCTGAATGGTCTAGTGGTTTTCCCTACTTTCTTCCATTCCAGTCTGATTTTGGCAATAAGGAGTTCATGATCTGAGAGCTTAGATCTACCAATTTTTATTTTTCATTTCTTAATTGTTCTTTTTTTTTTTTTCCTTTTTTCTGCCTTTCTCAGGGTTAATTGAGTGTCTTTGGGAGTTCCATATTTATTTATCTTATTTATATAATACAGTTACTTGTATCTTTTTTTATAATACAGTTGTTTTAAGTATTTCTTGTAAACACCTTGAGAACCACATGAGATAGTGTTATAATTTTTACTTTAACCATCCAAAAATAATTTAGAAAACTCATGAGAAGAAAAGCCTGCTGTGTTTGTTCATACTTTTTACTTTGTTCTTTCTTCCTTCATCAGAATGTAGAGTTATTTTATTTTATTTATTTATATCTATGTGGATAGCTTTCCCTAGCCATTCATTTAGGGGAGGCCTTCTTGAGAAAAGTTCTCATAGATTTTTTTCAACTGAGAATGTCATCTTCTCTTCATTACTAAAGAATGTTATTGCTAATTTTACATTCTTGGTTGCCAGTCTTTTTTTTTCAGCATTTGAAATACATTGTGACACTGTGTTCTAGTGTTCATGGTTTATGATGAGAAATGTACTGTCACTCAAATTTCTTTTCTCTTATATGTAAGATGTCATTTTTTTGCGTGCTGTTTTCAAGAATTTTTTCTTTGTCACTAGTTTTCAGAAATTTGACTAAAATTGTATTGGCATTTATATGTTTGGGTTCACCTGGAAGAATTTCACTCAGCTTCTTTAATCTGTTGGTTTAAGCCTCTTACCAAAGTTGGGACTTTTTTCAGCTATTATTTATTTAAATACCTATTTGATTATCTTCTTTGGAACTCCATAGATTTGAATGTTGCATATTTTATTGTGGTCTCACATGTCCCTGAGACTCTTCTTTTCTTTCTAGTCTGTTTTCTCTTAGCTGTCTACATTGACTTGATTTCTCTGTTCTGTCTTTTTAGCTCTCTGATTTTGAGCTCATCCACTATGCTTTTTCTCTTGACTCTTTTGTTTTCCAATTCTAACATCTCCACAGGATTCTTTATTTCTTTCCTTTCTCTGCTAAGACTTCTTGTTTCTTCATTTGTTTCAAGCATGTTGCTAATTACTCATTGAAGCATTTTCATTGTGACTGCTCTGAAGTCATTGACATAATCCTGACAGCTTTGTCATCTCAGTAGCTGCATTAGTTTATTTATTTTTTCCAGTTTTTGATGTTTTTTGGTTCTTGGTGTGACAACATTTTCATATTATGCTATTATAGTTTATGCTTTATTTAAATATTCTAATTGTTTCTCTGACAATCAGAAGACAGTTCAGTCTTCCCACAGGGGCAGGGGGCACTGCTGCCTCATTACTGCCCAATGGAAATACAAGTCCAGGGTCTCCACTGGGCCTCCACTGACACTGACATGGGGTTATTTTCATTTCTGCTGGTTGTTGGTGAGAGTCCTACTTTTCTCTGAGCCTCCTCTGACATACCCTAAGCATAGAGAGGGGAGAGTGCCTCTCATGCAAGAGGATTGGAAGTTGGGTCTCTCCACATGGTCTTCACAGTGCGAGCCACTCATTACTATCCAGTAGGAATATATCCAAGTCCTGGTTGTCTTCTGTGACAACTCTCTTGGGGATGTTGGGCAGCCTTGTTATGGCCTTGCAAGGGCTAGAGTCTAGGTTCCCCCTGAGCCTTTGCTGATGTGGAGGGGACAGGCCGAGGTTGTTCTTGATTTGGCTACAGTAGAAACATTATTGGCCTTCCCTGGTGGCTCAGAAGGTAAAGAATCCACCTGCAGTGTGGAAGACCTGGGTTCGATTCCTGGTTTGGGAAGATCCCCTGGAGGGAGGATATGGCAACCTGCTTCAGAATTCTTGCCTGAAGAATCCCTATGGACAGAGGAGCTTGGCGGGCTGCAGTCCATGGGGTTGCAAAGAGTTGGACATGACTGACTAAGAACACACACAGAGACTTATCATTTGCTGAGCTGCCCCCTTTCCTGTCTTTTTGGCTACAGAGAGCAGACTTTTGTCAGACCTTTTTTGTCTACGCCTGTTGGCATTTCCAGTTTGCCTGCCGCATCAGTTCTAAATCAGGAAAATCCAGGAACTTGTTTCATGTCATTTCTTACATCCCCTGCTTGTCTGCTTTTTCTTATTTTTCAGTATTGTCTTATATTTGTTTTATACACAATTTCCAGGATTTTTTATTTTACCCAGTGAGAAAAATAGGAAAAATTAATAATGTCTTACTCCCCAGAAGTAGAAGTCTTGTTTGAACTTCTAAATAATACACCTAATTTAAAAACGATATTCCACCCTCTCACCACAAATAACTCAATTTGGGAGATCGTACTGAAGTTTA
Organism: Madoqua kirkii; assembly: GCA_006408675.1. NCBI lineage: Eukaryota > Metazoa > Chordata > Mammalia > Artiodactyla > Bovidae > Madoqua > Madoqua kirkii. The sequence goes on from SJYC01067437.1 coordinate 21,977, forward strand.
ATCTACATGACTCAGCAGTCTCCCTTGGGTTATGGAGAGTCAGCAGTCCAGTATTCATTTTCATGGCAAAGTAATGGCAGAGTGGTGGCTAGTCAAATCAGAGATGTTATTGATGATAAGATACATCAATGTTTTCTTTAGTTTTCAGAATGAGAAAATTACTGTGAATAAATTAATATGCCATCCATACAGTAAGATGCATGCTGACTTTTCAAAGGTCAAAATATGGCAAGAGTGTGTTTCTTGGAACAGAATCAGTATGGAAGTTAGGTGGAAAGACTTGCAGGCTGAAGTGCAAACAATGATGCATTAATGTTCAGATATATTTTACCTATTTACCCTGTTCAGTTTAACAAGTGGATGTTGGTCAACTCATAAAAGCAAGCATTCCTTTTCTGAGAATGTTGACAAGACCCTTTAAACCCCAATCTGGTGATGTGAAGTGAAGTCACTCAGTCATGTCCAACTCTTTGCGACCCCATGGACTGTAGCCTAGTAGGCTCCTCTGTCTGTGGGATTCTCCAGGCAAGAGTACTGGAGTGGGTTGCCATTTCGTTCTCCAGGAGATCTTCCCAAGCCAGGGATCAAACCCGGGTCTCCTGCATTGCGGGCAGATGCTTTACCATCTGAGCCACCAGGGAAGAGAATGTTGACCACCACCAGAGAATGCTGACAAGACCCTTTAAACCCCAATCTGGTGGGTCTGTCTTTCTTGCAGAGATAAAGCTGCCTGCTTTGCTATTCAGAAGGGATTACAGGCATCACGTAGTGACATTAAGCTGTTTAACCATAATGATATGGACGACCTGGAGCGACTACTAAAGGAACAAGAGATTGAAGTGCCAGGGATCGAACCCGGGTCTCCTGCATTGCGGGCAGATGCTTTACCATCTGAGCCACCAGGGAAGAGAATGTTGACCACCACCAGAGAATGCTGACAAGACCCTTTAAACCCCAATCTGGTGGGTCTGTCTTTCTTGCAGAGATAAAGCTGCCTGCTTTGCTATTCAGAAGGGATTACAGGCATCACGTAGTGACATTAAGCTGTTTAACCATAATGATATGGACGACCTGGAGCGACTACTAAAGGAACAAGAGATTGAAGATCAAAAGGTACGATTCTTTTGAAGAAAATTATACAGTTCTTTAATGCTTTCTAACCAGCTAAATTATAAATGAAATGGTAATTTGTCATGAAAACTTGCCTGTGGATCACATTTGGGTATTAAATAAAGGTGTTTTTGCTTATTAAATGTACCTCAGGTTAGAAGCCAAGTCTGATAGTAATTGCCTCATCATTGTCATCATTATATGTGGCAAATGTGTAAGAAGGGTATCTAGGCAGCTTTCTAAAAAGAGAAAAAGAAAAACAGCATGCGCTTTGAAGATGGAGGAATATATATATATATACTCAACTCTATAGAAATAACACCAGAATTCATTACAGTGTTAACAGGATATACCTAGTGAATTCAAAATAGACTTATTCATATCAGAATAAATCATGTATCAGTCCACTGAAGAAAACAGTGGCAGCGTATCTTAATTTATGAATTTTTGAGACTCTTCTGACCCCAGCCTCATCCCAGAGCTCTAAGCAACTGCTTCCTATGGGAAGCAACTGCCTCAAGCATGGTTTCCTTCCCTCCTGCAGTCTGTTTACACTTCTCAAGCACCTGCATAGGTCCTTGGGGCAGGGAGGGAATTGGGGGAGTGGAACTCGCTCCTTGTTGTTCTGTTAAAGAGGGAAATAGAGGAAACGTGTTCAAAGCCTCACCTGTTAGAATTAGCATTTATTTGCCCCGACAACAGGGATGGAAAAAGGTAGTTCTGGCCTGTGGTTCTGCAGCAGGAACCACTGTATGTAGATGTATTAGTAACCTGGTCACCAGATCCTTGGTTTGAAACACCATTTTCAAGTGGACTTTTCCACTTCGACTCATCCGTTGCTAGAGTAACTGATAAGGATGCTCATCACATTCTTAATTTTGTGTTAATTCCCATTTTTCTAGATACTTGTTTTATTTCTTTTGGGTTCAGTTGTCTTTGTTTAGGTGATAGCCTAGGAGCAGCACTACGTGATCGTACACATTGTTGTGATGAATGTGTAGACCCTGCTCTTCTGCTATTCTGCGATAGATGTGCTACAAGCCATGTTTTATAATTATACAATTTAGAAAAATCTATAGATGTTAGGGAACGTCTTAAAATTGAGACCATACCACCTATGAATTCTTTCTACAAATTGTAAAATGATGCCCCTTGTTATGATTCAGTAATAGAATGCTACCGTATTGAAGAACACTGCCATAGGAAGTATGAGCAATGGACTGGTCTGCTGTAGAGTTATTTTGCCAAGTTAACATTGTACAAATTTGGAAGACAACATACTCAAGTTTTGTGTGTATGTATTTCATAAGATTTACAATCTGTGGAACTTTTTAAAAGTGAATAACCAGGAATTATCTTAAAATTTATTTCCTTTTTATAGTTTTTACCTCTTTATTAATTAATTCATACCATATTTTCCTGCCAAGAGTAAGCTTTCTAAATTACTTTACATTTTGATTTTTAGAAATAAATCTTTTAAAATGTTATTTTCATATTTAAATTTTTACATATTTTCTACTTAGATGCTTGTTTTTACTTTGAAAGTGAGTTAAAGTATTAACATTTAGTCTGGATTTGGATCAAACTTTTTTGTCAAAGATTTCCCAGCTATTGGGGTTCATACTTTTTTTCATTCCTTTTCTTATAGAGTTCTCGTATCCCATATTAATCCTTCTTTAAGAAAAAAAAAATAAGACAGTAGATTAAAAACAGCAGTCACAGAAATACAAACAACTGAGCAAATAAAACATAGTCTGACCTCACTAACAATTACAGAAATGAGGGTAAAAGTTGTTGCCTCTCCAATTAGGGAAAACTTTTATGGTAGTGAACAGTGCCACACTGATGTATGTGATGATACAAAGGGTCCTCTTATAGCTCTGATCAGAGTTTCAGTTGTGACAGCCTTTCTAGAGGATAAATGGGCACATATATTCTAGGATTCTTAAATACCCGTATCCTCTGGAGTTCTATCTTTAGAAGATAAGATAATCAGAAATGGCGTCAGAGATCAACCAATATTCACAATGTGAATTGGAAAAACCAAATGAGGGAAACAACTAAATCCAACACTATGGGAATAACTAATTAATCTGTGGTAAAGCTACAAGGTGAAGTAGTAAATCTCCATTAAAATCGTGGTTTAAATAATATTAAATAGTGTAAAAATGTTCACAAATAATATTTTTAAAACTCACATCCTACAACTATTGCAGCAAAATCCTGATTTAAACAAAGTAATCAGTCAGTGTGTGGTGTGATAAGCTCATTTGTTTAATTCTTTTTTGTACTTTTCCATTTCCCAAGAATATTATAGGAATAAAATATTCCTTCATTGATTATTTTAAGATCATAAGAAAGATACTTCATTCTTGAAAGGCAAGGAGAAGCAGCATGCCCCCATGTCCTCATCTGTGACCTCCCAGGAGACCCACAGCCTCCATGTTTGAGTTAATGGCAGAGTGAAGATGACCAAGAAAACTCAATGATGTAAACTTTTGCGTACTTCAGTAGACACTTTTCTGAGCTTACAGCTGTGGGTTCCACAATATACCTTAAAAAACAGCTCTGATAGTTGAATTTCTAGTTGTTCATTAAAAGCTTAGAAGCAAGAAACCTTTGAGTAGAAAGATGATGGCAAACTCTGTGAAATTCTTTAAGTGCAGTATACCTGAAACATCAACAGATTCAGCAGTGGGAGTGGTTTATTAGTGACTTGATCTCAGCAGGGTGTGGAAAGGCATGTGTTATTTGAATAAGTCCCTCCACTACACCACATTTGAACATCATTGGATGAAGCCATAGTCAGTTTTACTTGACTCAGTTTTGAGGAATAAAGAAAGTAAAGGTTTCATTTATATTTTGGTTGACAAGGGAGATCAAGGTTTGTCTGTTTTTTAACTTTATTATTAAAAGATCTGGCACATTCAGAAGAAATAGTAGTAGATTGAAGCTCCCTGTGCCCCTCTCTCAGCTCTGTTTTCAAATTTCTGTCATTCTTATGTCATCTGAACTATGATTGCCATCATCATTATAGTTCTTCTTACTTTAGGTAAAATTTATAGACACTGAAATACATAAATCCTAGTCATACAATTTTGACCAGTACCTATGTAGCCCAGGTGTCCTGACCCCTGTCACGACATAAAACATCCACTTTACCCCCAGAAGGTTCCCTTGGGTCCCTTCCCTGTCATTCTGGGCTTGGAGGTTGTTTTGTTTGTTTGTTTTAATATTCTCAGATTCTGAACAGTTTGTATTTGTGGGTGAGGCCTCCTCATTGGCTATGTAACCTGAAAACATGCCTGGGAGAAGAAAGCACTGTTTTTCATCTCATCGTAACAGGATCTCAAACCTTAAACTTGAAATTAATTTAGTCTATTTATTTATCTTGGTGAATACATCTTGTAGGGTCAAAGTGCTCGAAAGCACCTAACAGATTTTTGTGTTTGGAGTTACTAAAGTTTAAAATGTCTGTGTTTTTCTTTTAAAGAATCCTCGCAAGGCTCGTGTAACTCGACGCTTCATTATAGTTGAAGGATTGTATATGAATACTGGAACTGTTTGCCCTCTTCCAGAATTGGTGAGCAGCTATGTTTATTAATTATTTGAGAATTTAGACTCTTTGGCAGTTATACCTTTTGTTTATGACCACTTTTAATGTATAACATCTACACTGCTTTGCTTAATAGGTATCTTAAGTACATTCTGATCATATTAGGGAAGTAGATTAACATAAATGCCAGCCATGACATTTAAAGAGTAATCATGACTGAGTTTTTTTAAATCAGCTTTATTGAAGTGTAATGGATATGTATTAAAATGCACTTATTTAAGTTTGTGATTTGATGTGTTCTGACAGGTGTACACTGCTGTATCACCAGCACCGCAGTCATGATATAGAATATTTCTGTCACTCCAGAGGATCCCTCAGGGTTATTTCTTAAATGATTGATGATGTTGAGCCTCTTTTCTTGTGTTGGCTACTTGTTGATCTTTGGAGAAATGTCTGTAGAAGCCTTTTGCCCAGTTTTAAATTGGATTGTCCTTTTTGTTAAGTTCTTTGTGTATTCTGGATACTAAACCCTTATCGGATAATGCGATTTGCAAATATTTTCTCTCATTCTGTAGATTTCTTTCCATTTCTTTGATGGTGGCCTATAATGCACAAAGGTCTTTAATTTTGGCACAGTCCAATTTATCTAACTTTTTGTTCTTACTTGCCTTTGCATATTCTGTGAGAGAAGGGTTCAACTTCATTCTTTTGGATGTGATTATCTGTTTGTCCCTCTACCATTATTTTCCCGTTGAATGGTCTTGGCACCCTTGTCAAAATCATCTGACTGTGAATATATGAGTTCCTTTCTGGACTCTCAGTTCTGTTCCATTTGTCTGTCTAGCCTTATGTGAGCACCATGCTGAATTGCTTGATTCATGTAGCTTTGTGGTAAGCTTTGCAGTCAAGACATGTGAGTTCTCCATTTTTGTTCTTTTTCAAGATTCTTTTGATTATTTGGGGTACCTTGAGATTCCATTTAAATGTTAAAATCAGCTTTTCCATTTCTGTAAAAAATGCCATTGAGATTTTTTAATAGGGGTTGTATTGAATATTTAGATTGCTCTGGGAAGATCTTAATGATGGTAAGTCTTTTCATTGATGAGGGAGGAATGTGCTTCCATTTATTTTTATTTTCTTCAATTTCTTTCATTACTGTTTGTGGTTTTTACTGTAGGGTCTTACCTCTCTTTGGTTAAATGTACCCCTAAGTATTTTATTCTTTTTGGTGCTGTTATCGATGGCATTATTTTCTTAATTTCCTTTTTGAATTGTTCATTGCTAGTTAAAGAAATACTACTGACTGTTGTGTATTGATTGGTCTTTACAACTTTTGCTGAACTTGTTTATTAGCTGAAATAATATTTTTGTGGATCTTATTCTATATTTAAGGTTATGTCATCTGTGGACAGAGATAGTCTTACTTCTTCCTTTCCAATCTAGTTGTCTTCCTTTTCTTGCCTTAATGCTCTGGCTAGAACCTCTTCAGTACAGTGTTGACTATAAGTGGCCGGACTGTGTATCCTTGTCTCATTCCTAATCTTTAAGGGGAAACTTTCAGGCCATCACCATTGAGTAGATTTTAGCTGTGAGTTTTCCATAAATGCCCTTAATCAAGTTGAGGAAGTTCCTTAAAGATACTTCATTCTTGAAAGGCAAGGAGAAGCAGGATGCCCCCATGTCCTCATCTGTGACCTCCCAGGAGACCCACAGCCTCCATGTTTGAGTTAATGGCAGAGTGAAGATGACCAAGAAAACTCAATGATGTAAACTTTTGCGTACTTCAGTAGACACTTTTCTGAGCTTACAGCTGTGGGTTCCACAATATACCTTAAAAAACAGCTCTGATAGTTGAATTTCTAGTTGTTCATTAAAAGCTTAGAAGCAAGAAACCTTTGAGTAGAAAGATGATGGCAAACTCTGTGAAATTCTTTAAGTGCAGTATACCTGAAACATCAACAGATTCAGCAGTGGGAGTGGTTTATTAGTGACTTGATCTCAGCAGGGTGTGGAAAGGCATGTGTTATTTGAATAAGTCCCTCCACTACACCACATTTGAACATCATTGGATGAAGCCATAGTCAGTTTTACTTGACTCAGTTTTGAGGAATAAAGAAAGTAAAGGTTTCATTTATATTTTGGTTGACAAGGGAGATCAAGGTTTGTCTGTTTTTTAACTTTATTATTAAAAGATCTGGCACATTCAGAAGAAATAGTAGTAGATTGAAGCTCCCTGTGCCCCTCTCTCAGCTCTGTTTTCAAATTTCTGTCATTCTTATGTCAGCTGAACTATGATTGCCATCATCATTATAGTTCTTCTTACTTTAGGTAAAATTTATAGACACTGAAATACATAAATCCTAGTCATACAATTTTGACCAGTACCTATGTAGCCCAGGTGTCCTGACCCCTGTCACGACATAAAACATCCACTTTACCCCCAGAAGGTTCCCTTGGGTCCCTTCCCTGTCATTCTGGGCTTGGAGGTTGTTATGTTTGTTTGTTTTAATATTCTCAGATTCTGAACAGTTTGTATTTGTGGGTGAGGCCTCCTCATTGGCTATGTAACCTGAAAACATGCCTGGGAGAAGAAAGCACGTTTTTCATCTCATCGTAACAGGATCTCAAACCTTAAACTTGAAATTAATTTAGTCTATTTATTTATCTTGGTGAATACATCTTGTAGGGTCAAAGTGCTCGAAAGCACCTAACAGATTTTTGTGTTTGGAGTTACTAAAGTTTAAAATGTCTGTGTTTTTCTTTTAAAGAATCCTCGCAAGGCTCGTGTAACTCGACGCTTCATTATAGTTGAAGGATTGTATATGAATACTGGAACTGTTTGCCCTCTTCCAGAATTGGTGAGCAGCTATGTTTATTAATTATTTGAGAATTTAGACTCTTTGGCAGTTATACCTGTTGTTTATGACCACTTTTAATGTATAACATCTACACTGCTTTGCTTAATAGGTATCTTAAGTACATTCTGATCATATTAGGGAAGTAGATTAACATAAATGCCAGCCATGACATTTAAAGAGTAATCATGACTGAGTTTTTTTAAATCAGCTTTATTGAAGTGTAATGGATATGTATTAAAATGCACTTATTTAAGTTTGTGATTTGATGTGTTCTGACAGGTGTACACTGCTGTATCACCAGCACCGCAGTCATGATATAGAATATTTCTGTCACTCCAGAGGATCCCTCAGGGTTATTTCTTAAATGATTGATGATGTTGAGCCTCTTTTCTTGTGTTGGCTACTTGTTGATCTTTGGAGAAATGTCTGTAGAAGCCTTTTGCCCAGTTTTAAATTGGATTGTCCTTTTTGTTAAGTTCTTTGTGTATTCTGGATACTAAACCCTTATCGGATAATGCGATTTGCAAATATTTTCTCTCATTCTGTAGATTTCTTTCCATTTCTTTGATGGTGGCCTATAATGCACAAAGGTCTTTAATTTTGGCACAGTCCAATTTATCTAACTTTTTGTTCTTACTTGCCTTTGCATATTCTGTGAGAGAAGGGTTCAACTTCATTCTTTTGGATGTGATTATCTGTTTGTCCCTCTACCATTATTTTCCCGTTGAATGGTCTTGGCACCCTTGTCAAAATCATCTGACTATAAACATATGAGTTCCTTTCTGGACTCTCAGTTCTGTTCCATTTGTCTATCTAGCCTTATGTGAGCACCATGCTGAATTGCTTGATTCATGTAGCTTTGTGGTAAGCTTTGCAGTCAAGACATGTGAGTTCTCCATTTTTGTTCTTTTTCAAGATTCTTTTGATTATTTGGGGTACCTTGAGATTCCATTTAAATGTTAAAATCAGCTTTTCCATTTCTGTAAAAAATGCCATTGAGATTTTTTAATAGGGGTTGTATTGAATATTTAGATTGCTCTGGGAAGTATTATGATCTTAATGATGGTAAGTCTTTTCATTGATGAGGGAGGAATGTGCTTCCATTTATTTTTATTTTCTTCAATTTCTTTCATTACTGTTTGTGGTTTTTACTGTAGGGTCTTACCTCTCTTTGGTTAAATGTACCCCTAAGTATTTTATTCTTTTTGGTGCTGTTATCGATGGCATTATTTTCTTAATTTCCTTTTTGAATTGTTCATTGCTAGTTAAAGAAATACTACTGACTGTTGTGTATTGATTGGTCTTTACAACTTTTGCTGAACTTGTTTATTAGCTGAAATAATATTTTTGTGGATCTTATTCTATATTTAAGGTTATGTCATCTGTGGACAGAGATAGTCTTACTTCTTCCTTTCCAATCTAGTTGTCTTCCTTTTCTTGCCTTAATGCTCTGGCTAGAACCTCTTCAGTACAGTGTTGACTATAAGTGGCCGGACTGTGTATCCTTGTCTCATTCCTAATCTTTAAGGGGAAACTTTCAGGCCATCACCATTGAGTAGATTTTAGCTGTGAGTTTTCCATAAATGCCCTTAATCAAGTTGAGGAAGTTCCTCCTTTTTCTAATTTGTTGAGCACTTTTCTCATATGAGATCTGGGTTTTGTCAGATGCTTTTTCTGCATCAGTTAAGTTAATCATGTAGTTTTCCTTCAATCTATTAGTATGGTCTGTTACACTGATTATCCTGTAGTAAACCACCATTGCATTTGACCATTAAAGTCTGAATCTGTGAGTCCATCAATTGAATAAGGATTTACAATTAAAAGTTTCATATCTTATTTAAAAGTTTTTCACTATTTATTGAGGAAATCTAGCTACATCCTAAATGTTAATAAAAAAAGATGATTTCTTATCCTCTCCTTCCTTTTGTGTCTAAGCCTGATAGGATGATGTGGGAGAAGGAGTGGGCCACAGGATACTAAAACCGTATATTACAGAAATACATTAATAAAGCAGTGTTCTTGGGCAGATATACAGCCAATGGAAAAAATATAAGTGTAGGAACAGTAAGTATTGAGTATGTAAAATTACAGGATACAAATTAGGGTTTGACAAAGGGATTCTTGTTTTGTTACACTTGTCTGTTTGTGTACTGGTACTATAATAATATTATTAAACATTTTCTAAAACATAGTTTTTAGAAACTATTTCATTTGATAATATCTCATATTAATGGTTAGGACACAGAGTCAGTATTGAAAAAATGTAATTCTCCCAAATTGGTTTGTTCATTGTTAATGAAAATTTATCTAAAAGCCCAGTGGGGATCCCCTCCCAATTTGATATTGATTAGGGAGAAGGCAATGGCATCCCACTTCAGTACTCTTGCCTGGAAAATCTCATGGTTGGAGGAGCCTGGTAGGCTGCAGTCCATGGGGTTGCTAAGAGTCAGACACGATTGAGCGACTTCACTTTGACTTTTCACTTTCATGCATTGGAGAGAGAAATGGCACCCACTCCAGTGTTCTTGCCTGGAGAATCCCAGGGGCAGGGAAGCCTGGTGGGCTGCCATCTGTGGGATCGCACAGAGTCGGACACGACTGAAGTGACTTAGCAGCAGCAGCAGCATGATTATGGTTAAAAAAGAAATTATCAGAGACTCATGATACGAGAGTCTTATCTGTTTTTGTGCGTTAGTTCTATAGTCTCAGTGGGAAAAGTCTTAATAATTAAAATTTGATAATTAAAAGTATGATTGTGGCACAAGGGACGATTACTTGAGTCGTGGAAGGATTTATGACCCAACTTCTCGTGTCACATATATAAAAATTTAGTGGTTGATAATCACTATATTTTAACTCAGCTGTATGATCACATACATATTGTAAAGGGGTAAATCAATTAGACATCAGAAGGAGGAAAAAAAAAAAACTGTACACTTGCGCATTTCCCAATGTATACACCCAAAAATTTATGAGATAATTAGAAGAACGTGTAGATAAATATGCATCTAAACCTTTCATGGGAAAGGACTTTCCTACAAGCCAGAAAGCAAAGAAGAAGAAAAAGATTAAAAAACCGTACTAATGAAAACTTTTTCTGCATTAAAAAAGTGAATCTAAATTAAAACACAGTGCGTCTGAGGGAAGAATGTATACAATATTTCCCTAGTAATTTTTATGCATAATTAGACCAATATTTGACAGATATATTACATGTTTGTACTTATAAGGTCTAAACAGTTCCTTTTTTAAAAATTGGCATTGTGCTGTTTTATTTGAGTTAAATTGAATCATTTTAGAGTATCCAAATTTCATTTTTTTTCATTATTTATGACAGTTCTGATCTATGAAGAGTGTGTGTGTGTTAGTCTCTCAGTCATTTGCAGCCTCATGAACTGTAGCTCGCCAGGCTCCTCTGTCTATGGAATACTCTAGGCAAGAATACTGGAGTGGGTTGCCATTGCCTTCTACAGGGAATCTTCCCAACCCAGGAATCGAACCCAGTCTCCTACAACACAGGAAGATTCTTTACTGTCTGAGCCACCAGGGAAGCCCGTGGATATATTTACTTATGTTCTGTTAACATGATCCAATACTGGATTATCAAATACTGAACTTTTGCTCCTAGGATGAATACAGAGTTAGTTTTCTGCAGGCCTCTCATCACAACGTTTTCATCCATTGCTCAATACATAGCCTTGTTTTATATGTTTTTGTGTTAAAAGACACCTTATTTCATATACATTGTTGATTTATTCACATTGAACTCCTGGTCAGCAATACTGTAACTCTGGCTTGAATGATGCTTTTGTAAGACACATTTTTTTCCATAAGGCACATGATAGCCTTCTTGCACTTAGTAACACGAGGCAAGACTTCAGACTCTGCTAGGTATCCATTTTAAATAACAAAATCACCAACAGTAAACACAAAATGTGAAAAATGTGGCAGTAAACAGGACGTGAAGAGGACACTTATTCACAGTATGAGCTGAAGCAGTAGCCTGTTAGCTCGGCTGGAAAGTGTGTTCCAGGTGACTCAGTTTTCACCACTCTGCAAGTGTGCCTTAAGTATTAATTTGGGGTCACAAATTTTAGCAAATTGGCAGTTTCACAAATATGAATCCACCAATACTGAGGATCAACTGTACGTTTTTTTCCTCTCCTTTTTATTTTAGGTTTAATTTTGTTCTTAACTATATGTTCTATACACTGCTGATTATCAGTATTTTAAAATTGTGTTTATTTACCACATAGGTTAAGTTAAAATATAAATATAAAGCAAGAATCTTTCTGGAAGAAAGCCTTTCATTTGGAGTCCTGGGAGAGCATGGCCGAGGAGTCACAGAACATTTTGGAATCAATGTAAGCTCTCCTTTTTTGGAACATTCCCTCATATAGTAACCATGCAGTTCCATCCTGCTGGGCAGGTTTCATGGATACAAGACAGTGCTCCTCGTCAGTGTGCATGGGCAGCACTTCACTGAGTCCGTGGAGGATGGTTCGGCCACACCAGAGGCCCCATCTTCCCTTGAAACTACGAACGCAGAGTGGCTGATCATAGAACTGTGTTCTGTTTACAAGGTAGCATTTGATCCCAGCTTTCAATATCTCTTTCTAGAAACAGTTAAATTTACCTTCTTTTTTTCCCTTAAAATCAGTAAGAATTCCTCAAGTTGTCCTTAGGAAATATTTATTATTGCAATGAAAAGATGTTCTTTCTAATATTTAAAATTGTATATTCTGTGTAATACGTATGTATGGGGATGATTTTTATATATACAATATCAGAAACACTTAACAACATGACATTCACAGAAAAGCCTCACAAGGTCCCAGACAACTGGAGTATGTCCTTTTGCTGAAGGAAAATAAGCTTCAGTTAGCCTCACCCTTGGTAGTGTGAGCACCTAGATCTTCAGGAAGGAGGAGCAGCGTGGGCCCATCTGCACAACCAGTCACCACTCACCGCTGCGTAGCCTGCCCTCGCCCACCGCTGTGTACTCTGTCCTCGCTCACCGCTGCTGTAGTCTGTCTTCATTCACCACTGCCATAGCCTGTCCTTGCCCTCCACTGTGTGATCAAGTTAAAGAAGCTTTTCTCCAAATCTTGTGTATAAAAATTTTCACAAAATTTTTTTGTGTTAAAAAGTTGAACTTATGAAACATAAAATCACCTTCAGTTATATTTGCATCCCTCTATCCATACAGAACTAGAGCGAAATGTAAAGCAGAATGACTGTCACAGACAGTTGCCCGAAGCATGCTCCCCAGAGACAGACTGGCATTTGGCAACTAAATGCCCTAAAGAGTTTAAGAAAACTTGAAATGTAATTCAAGTAAAATTTACACCAGAGCAGCTTATAAGACATGAAGATTTTAAAGAAGCTAAAAGCACATCTGATTTCACTGTTGTGGTTGTCTGACTGCTTTTAGCAGTTGTCTCAGAGATACTATTTATAAGAGCTTGTGTAAAAGAACAGAATGTATGGACTTTATTTGGATCCTGATTCACACAAATATTATGGAAAACAAAGTTTGTGAAACAGAGATATTTGAACCATCAATGTTTGACATTAGGAAATTTTGATAATGTTTTTGAAAGGGTGCATATCTTTTAGAAATGCATATTTATGGATGAAAACAAGTTAAGTCCAAAATTTGCTCCAAAGAAATAAAGAGGGCAGTAGGGACCTGTTCATAGAACAGAATTGTCCATAAGTGGATAATTACTGAATCTGGTGGTAATTCTGTAATACTTTTATATATGTTTGGAATTTTTCATAAGGAAAGGATGAAGAAGAATAAGAGGGCGTAGGTTTCCTTGTTGGATCTGTGGAACACTTAAAATAACGCCATATGTGATCTGACCAGTTATTATGGCCACCAGTGAGTAATTACTGAATGGCTGTCATGCACAGGCTGGAACTTGGTGCTGGGGGCTGGAGCAGAACGTGAGGACCCAAGGAGTGCTGAGCAGTTGAAAAGGTGGTGGGTATTCAGGAGCCCACTGGGCACATTAGGTTTATGCACTGCCCAAATTCGTTCATTTGTTCAAAGAGCCTTCATGTTTGAATAAAATGATTTTGTTTTGGGAAAGGTGGAAAAGATGAGTGTAGTACACATTTCAGAAATGCTCAAAAGATTCCTTTTTGTTTCTCCCAAGTACCTTCTATGGAGAAGGCCAGCTGAGACCACTGTTTTAGCAAGGAATGATCTTATCTTGTGCCTGTGAATATGTTTAGTGTCAAACAGCTTTAGATTTCATCTTTTATACTCTGTGAATAAATTGTCAATGCATGATGAAATGGCAGAAAAGTATATATAAAATGAGACGCTTTCAGAGGTGGGTTGTGAAGCAACAGTCCTTTTAACAATTGATTTTGTATGACTTAACCTTTATTTTTGTAGAGGTGGTTTGAATCCAGTTGTTGACATCATCACTGCTGAAATTTTGTCTCTAAGCTTGACATTGGCCTTTTTTTTTTTTTCCCTTTTCTTTAAATTGAGAAGTAACTCCCACTGTCCCTCTTTTCTGGCAGATTGATGATATTGATCTTATCAGTGCCAACATGGAGAATTCACTTGCTTCTATTGGGGGTTTCTGCTGTGGCAGGTCTTTCGTAATTGACCATCAGGTGGGTTCTTTTTAAAAACAAAAAGCAAAAACTTAAACTTACTGCTCCATTTTCAGTCACCCAAACATGTAAATGGTTTTTGCAAATTTTCATTCTTAGTTTATCATACAGTTTTTATTTAGAAATAGATTTCTTAAAGAATCACTCAAAATATTTACATTTACAAATTATTTCCCTTTTGAACAGAATTGTCCATAAGTGGATAATTACTGAATCTGGTGGTAATTCTGTAATACTTTTATATATGTTTGGAATTTTTCATAAGGAAAGGATGAAGAAGAATAAGAGGGCGTAGGTTTCCTTGTTGGATCTGTGGAACACTTAAAATAACGCCATATGTGATCTGACCAGTTATTATGGCCACCAGTGAGTAATTACTGAATGGCTGTCATGCACAGGCTGGAACTTGGTGCTGGGGGCTGGAGCAGAACGTGAGGACCCAAGGAGTGCTGAGCAGTTGAAAAGGTGGTGGGTATTCAGGAGCCCATGGGCACATTAGGTTTATGCACTGCCCAAATTCGTTCATTTGTTCAAAGAGCCTTCATGTTTGAATAAAATGATTTTGTTTTGAGAAAGGTGGAAAAGATGAGTGTAGTACACATTTCAGAAATGCTCAAAAGATTCCTTTTTGTTTCTCCCAAGTACCTTCTATGGAGAAGGCCAGCTGAGACCACTGTTTTAGCAAGGAATGATCTTATCTTGTGCCTGTGAATATGTTTAGTGTCAAACAGCTTTAGATTTCATCTTTTATACTCTGTGAATAAATTGTCAATGCATGATGAAATGGCAGAAAAGTATATATAAAATGAGACGCTTTCAGAGGTGGGTTGTGAAGCAACAGTCCTTTTAACAATTGATTTTGTATGACTTAACCTTTATTTTTGTAGAGGTGGTTTGAATCCAGTTGTTGACATCATCACTGCTGAAATTTTGTCTCTAAGCTTGACATTGGCCTTTTTTTTTTTTTCCCTTTTCTTTAAATTGAGAAGTAACTCCCACTGTCCCTCTTTTCTGGCAGATTGATGATATTGATCTTATCAGTGCCAACATGGAGAATTCACTTGCTTCTATTGGGGGTTTCTGCTGTGGCAGGTCTTTCGTAATTGACCATCAGGTGGGTTCTTTTTAAAAACAAAGAGCAAAAACTTAAACTTACTGCTCCATTTTCAGTCACCCAAACATGTAAATGGTTTTTGCAAATTTTCATTCTTAGTTTATCATACAGTTTTTATTTAGAAATAGATTTCTTAAAGAATCACTCAAAATATTTACATTTACAAATTATTTCCCTTTCTAAAAAAAGCTTTTGTTTTGTTACATGATAACATCTGTGCATGCCTGGGTTTTACCACCTTAGCAGTTGTTCACAATATTTGGTAGGTGGTACGGAGATTTAGTGCCTTTAGTTTTTTTAGCCTTTCTGTGTCCCCCAACCGCCCACCCCCAACCAAATGTATGCTTTGTGACTTGTTTGTTTCTTTCCAGCGGCTTTCTGGCCAGGGATACTGCTTTTCAGCTTCCTTACCTCCCCTGTTAGCTGCTGCTGCAATTGAGGCTCTCAACATCATGGAAGAGAATCCAGGTATAACCTTTAATCCCAGGAAATCAAAGATAACACAGGTTATGTTAGCCATGCTCCTGGTTTGCTTTTTGAGAAACTGACTGGAGGGAATTATTTCTTAGACAAAGCTCTGGCTCAGAATTAGATTATCTGGCAACCTATGGGAAGAACGGTGGTGAAGAAGTTGTTCCTGCCCAAGGTTTTGGTATAGAGTTTCTCTTGTTTCTGGAGATGAGGCCAGAGCCACAGCAGAGCTGGCTCTGGAAGAGAATCCAGGTATAACCTTTAATCCCAGGAAATCAAAGATAACACAGGTTATGTTAGCCATGCTCCTGGTTTGCTTTTTGAGAAACTGACTGGAGGGAATTATTTCTTAGACAAAGCTCTGGCTCAGAATTAGATTATCTGGCAACCTATGGGAAGAACGGTGGTGAAGAAGTTGTTCCTGCCCAAGGTTTTGGTATAGAGTTTCTCTTGTTTCTGGAGATGAGGCCAGAGCCACAGCAGAGCTGGCTCCTTTGGTGGGCACAGATGCCGGAAACAGGAGGGTTACCTCTGGGCCAGTCACCGTTTAGTTCATTTATTTTTTTTTTTTGAGACATTTGCTGAAGTATGCTAATTTTTGGTACATATAATTTTATAGCTATTGTCTGGTTTTCCCCTTCAGCCTTTGAACCATGTCAAAGTGGTACCAAAGTCAAAGTGGTTTACCAACCATTAAAGCTTGCTTACTGGGCAGGTGACTCAATTTAAAATGTGATTCTAGGTTGTGATAACACCTCCTCGCCAAGGGCTGAAACACAAATGCAAGAGCAGGCCTAGGTTTTGTAAAGTTTAAATTTTCTAAGTTTCTGAAGTTTCAGCATTGATTTTTTTAATTCAGAGAATCAGTAAAAGTCAGTGTTTCTCTGTGCATATTCATATACTTGCTTGTCAGGTAGCCTGCCACTCTCATCTCCTCAGATATTTCAGCTTGTGAAATTTCCTTCAAAGAAAGAAAAGTATCAAGAAAAAATCAAACATTAACACCCTGTCTGTGTTTTCCCAAATTCTTTAGGGTCCAGAAATCAGATTTGTACCCTTTATTCTTAGCTAGATAATTTATAGAATCTTGGTAAGAAAAAGAGCCATTGTTCTGTTGTTGAAAACCTCCTGGATTTTGCTGAAAGTGGAGTGAGAAGGGGCAAGCTAGGATGTGCCAGAGATGAAAGCTAGGGGTCTTCAGAGGAGTTATCAGCTGTCTGTGTGTTATTAGTAGGCAGAAGGATTTGCAGCATTTGAAATTGATGAACTGGGGACTTCCTTGGGGGTCCAGTGGTTAAGACTCTGCAGGAGCATGGTTTTGATCCTTGGTTGGGGAATTAAGATCCTGCATGCCACATGGTATGGCCAAAAGTAAAATTAATTAATTAAAATAAATTGATGAACTGGGTCTTTAAAAACATTTTTAGATTAGTAATACAAAATTTTCCAAATGTACTATCAAATGTATCTGTTTCATTCAGGTATTTTTGCAGTGTTGAAGGAAAAGTGCAAACGAATTCATAAAGCTTTACAAGGGTGAGTTGTATATCTTTTCAACCAACTTGAAGTTTATCTTCATCACATTCAAACAACTCATGAAAATTTTTGAATATCACTTCTATGGTTTTGAGTGAATTTAATTGGCTGACTCAGTTAGACTAAATTGCAACCAAGAAACCAAAAACACAGTTCATTCAGATTTCTCTTTGTGTGAATCCAGAATATCCGTATTGCCATTGTTTAAAGAATCATAGCTTTGTTTTTCTAAAAATGATAACAAGCTCATTAGTAAAATAATTACAGCAGTACAAACGATAAAGATGAAAAATAACAAAATACAGAATATCTGAACACGAGAAATAAGTAATAAACAGTGGAGAATCTCTGCATATCGTAGGGATGGGTTCAGATCAGTGGCTCAGTCGTGTCCCACTCTTTGCGACCCCATGAATTGCAGAACGCCAGGCCTCCCTGTCCATCGCCAACCCCCGAAGTTCACTCAGACTCAAGTCCATCTAGTCGATGATGCCTTCCAGCCAGATTATCCTCTGTTGTCCCCTTTCTCCTCCTGCTCCCAATCAATCACTCCAGCATCAGAATATTTTCCAGTGAGTCAGTTCTTCTCATGAGGTGGCCAAAGTATTGGAGTTTCAGCTTTAGCATCATTCCTTCCAAAGAACACCCAGGACTGATCTCCTTTAGAATAGACTGGTTGGATCTCCATGCAGTCCATGAGACTCTAAAGAGTCTTCCCCAACACCACAGTTGAAAGGCATCAATTCTTCAGCATTCAGCTTTCTTCACAGTCCAACTCTCACATCCGTACATGACCACTGGAAAAAGCATACCCTTGACTAGACGGACTTTTGTTGGCAAAGTAATTTCTCTGCTTTTTAATATGCTATCTAGTTTGGTCATAACTTTTCTTCCAAGAAGTAAGCATCTTTTAATTTCATGGCTGCAGTCACCATCTGCAGTGATTTTGGAGCCTCAAAAAATAAAGTCTGACACTGCTTCCATTGTTTCCCCATATATTTCCCATGAAGTAATGGGACTAAATGCCATGATCTTCGTTTTCGGAATGTTGAACTTTAAGCCAACTTTTTCACTCTCCTCTTTCACTTTCGTCAAGAGGCTTTTTAGTTCCTCTTCACTTTCTGCCATAAGGGTGGTGTCATCTGCATATCTGAGGTTATTGATATTTCTCCTGGCAATCTTGATTCCATCTTGTGCTTCTTTCAGCCCATTTCTCATGATGTACTCTGCATATAAGTTAAATAAGCAGGGTGACAATATACAGCCTTGATGTGCTCCTTTTCCTATTTGGAACCATTCTGTTGTTCCATGTCCAGTTCTAACTGACCTGCATACAGATTTCTCAAAAGGCAGGTCAGGTGGTCTGGTATTCCCATCTCTTTCAGAATTTTCCACAGTTTATTGTGATCCACACAGTCAAAGGCTTTGGCATAGTCAATAAAGCAGAAATAGATGTTTTTTGGAAGTCTTGCTTTTTCCATGATCCAGCAGATGTTAGCAATTTCATCTCTGGTTCCTCTGCCTTTTCTAAAACCAGCTTGAACGTCAAGGTGTTCATGGTTCACGTATTGCTGAAGCCTGGCTTGGAGAATTTTGAGCATTACTTTACTAGCATGTGAGATGAATGCAATTGTGCGGTAGTTTGAGCATTCTTTGGCATTGCCTTTCTTTGGAATTGGAATGAAAACTGACCTTTTCCA
>SJYC01067438.1:0-44695 GCA_006408675.1 Madoqua kirkii
AAGAAGCACAAGCTGGAATCAAGATTGCCTGGAGAAATATCAATAACCTCAGATATGCAGACGACACCACCCTTATGGCAGAAAGTGAGGAGGAACTAAAAAGCCTTTTGATAAAAGTGAAAGAGGAGAGTGAAAAAGTTGACTTAAAGCTCAACATTCCGAAAACGAAGATCATGGCACCCGGTCCCATCACTTCATGGGAAATAGATGGGGAAACAGTGGAAACAGTGTCAGACTTTATTTTGGGGGCTCCAAAATCACTGCAGATGGTGACTGCAGCCATGAAATTAAAAGATGCTTACTCCTTGGAAGAAAAGTTATGACCAACCTAGAGAGCATGTTGAAAAGCAGAGAAATTACTTTGCCAACAAAGGTCTGTCTAGTCAAGGCTATGGTTTTTCCAGTGGTCATGTATGGATGTGAGAGCTGGACTGTGAAGAAAGCTGAGCACCAAAGAATTGATGCCTTTCAACTGTGGTGTTGGAGAAGACTCTTGAGAGTCCCTTGGACTGCAAGGAAATCCAACCAGTCCATTCTGAAGGAGATCAGCCCTGGGATTTCTTTGAGGGGAATGATGCTGAAGCTGAAACTCCTATACTTAGGCCACCTCCTGCAAAGAGCTGACTCATTGGAAAAGACACTGATGCTGGGAGGGATTGAGGGCAGGAGGAGAAGGGACCGACAGAGGATGAGATGGCTGGATGTCATCACTGACTTGATGGATGTGAGTGTGAGTGAACTCCGGGAGTTGGTGATGGACCAGAGAGGCCTGGCGTGCTGCGAGTCATGGGGTCACAAAGAGTTGGATATGACTGAGTGACTGAACTGAATCAGAGATTTGCTTCTGTCATCTCTGAGGCTGCATTTGGGAGAGGAAGTCAATAGCTTATGCTAGTTTGAATCCTTGTTGGAATCTTGAAGTCCTTAAATTCATGCCCAGTGCTCTCCCCACAGTAAGCACATGATAGAGCCTGTGTCTGAATTGTTGATTGTTCTGTCCCTGAGACTTAGGTCAATGCTTAAGATTTCCATTTGGTAAAAAATTATGGTAGATAATAAGCTCTCCGAAATTTTTAATTATAATGGGCTCTAAAACACAGCTTCTAAGTTTCTGAACTCAAATTATAACTATGTCCGTTGGTTTTAGTTAATCTTTAACACATCAGTATCCAGGCAGCCAGGGCATTTTTGTTTCATTCCTCTCCCACCAGCTTGCTCCACCCAACATGTGAAATGAGCCCACTTGATCAAACAATAAGCTTAATTGGGCTTTTAGGTGCCTCCTTGTTAACAAGGAAATTCCAGGCCATTTTATTCATAGGAAAAGCTATTTGAAAGGTAATATTTTCAGTTCTCTCTGAGAGTATATGACCTAAAATAATTGATACTTCTTTGTATACAGTTTAACACATACAAAATTCACCTAGGAAATGGGTTTTGAAAGCACATTGCTTAGTTTCTACATTAGTAGAACAACTAATCTATAAGGTTTCCCAGTATTGTAGAAGTCTAGAATCTAAGGTTCTATTCAAATCTGCAGCCTGGTTTACTGAGAGATCCTAGCATGATGTATTATATATAAAGAAAGTAGACTTAAATTAATGGTGTTCAAGGTGGCTTGAAAGGCAGGTGATCTTAGCTTCCCCACCTCACGTGCTATTTGGCACAAGTAGTCATTCAGGAAAAGCGTGGTGAGTCCTAAAAATATTTGAGGAATGGAATAAGCTACCAAGTGCTTTTTGTATTCATTTTAGTCTAAGAGAAAAGCAATCTTTCCAAGTAAAGCACATTAAATGAAAGCAATCTAAAATGTTTAGCCCAATTTCAAATAGACGTGTATTACGGTTTCTGTCCCTCGAGATAGGTCAAAAATCATACCATTCCTGACTAAGTAATACAGCTTGTGGTTCTCATAACATCTATAATAATCATTTGAAAATACAGACTTTCACCCCAAAAGAAATCTCTTTTTCTCCTTGAGAAAGAGCAGGTTTCTGTGCTGTTAATCCTAAGAAAGAAGAAAAGAATTGTAATTCAAGCAAAACACGCACACAAGAAGGCAGCTTTACAAGCTAAACATTGCTGGTGGGCAAAATATAAAATTTCAGTGTCAGAAGTCATTCCTGTAACGTATGAAAAATAAGATAGAAACTAAAGATTTAGAAAATAAGGAAGCAACATTATCGACTATAATAAGTTGTCCATGAAGAAAACAAAATAATAGAAAATAAAGGTGCTTTCCTAGAGTGGGTGATGAGGGAGGCCCCCAGGGGAGGGACCAGGCATGTCTGGCACCAGCAGGAGGACGGGAGAGAATAGATGAGAGGAAGCGGCAAGACCGAGGCCCATGACCCGCGTGGGATCTGTGAGGGCCCCACTGTGGCAGGACAGTCCCAGCCAAGCTGGGTGAGGCATGCAGACCACCTAAGGGGAGGCTGGAGACGGTGTCCGCGTTCTCTGTGAAATGTGAGCCCAGCGGGACCCTCCAGACAGGGAACCATCTTCCCAGCCTTGCTTCAGGGTGTCCTAGCCTGGGAAGCACTACCCAGAGCACGCGTTTTTACCTTGCTTTGTCAGATCTAGAATCCCCTCACATGAAGTTTCCCATGAAAGTTCCAAGTTTGAGCCCAGCGGGACCCTCCAGACAGGGAACCATCTTCCCAGCCTTGCTTCAGGGTGTCCTAGCCTGGGAAGCACTACCCAGAGCACGCGTTTTTACCTTGCTTTGTCAGATCTAGAATCCCCTCACATGAAGTTTCCCATGAAAGTTCCAAGTTTCTGTCACATTCATTAATGCAGACTTCATAAGATTATTGATATGTGAGGAACCTGAGCTTGAGGAGGACATGGCAACCCACTCCAGTATTCTTGCCTGGAGAATCCCCATGGACAGAGAAGCCTGCAGGCCACAGTTCATGGGGACACAAGGAGCTGAACTTGACTGAGCAACCAAGCACAAGCACAGCCTGAGCTTGGAAGGGGATTTATGCTTCTGTATGTGTTTCGTTTTCAGCATTCCTGGACTGAAAGTAGTTGGGGAGTCTGTTTCTCCAGCATTGCACCTCCAACTGGAAGAGACCACTGGGTGTCGAGAAAGAGATGTTAAACTGCTTCAGGAAATAGTGACTCAAGTGAGTACCCAGTTTTTAGGTGAATACATACATATTTGCAAAGGAAAACAGACTCACTCTGCTTCCTTGTCCTGCTTGTCCTGACAGTTCCTTCCTGAGCCTCCTGCCCTGAATTTGTGCTGCCAGGTGTCAGGGTCATAGTAATGTTTCTCCACACATACTTTGTGTCATGGGATGTGGGCCCTGTCTAGGTGCCAAAGTGTCTGTTCTGATCAGACTCACCTCTGTCCTCTTCTCATTTGTGGCAACAAACAGCTAGTCTTCCTGCTACTTTGTTCCAGAGGGAGACTCAGAAGAGTGCATGTGAATCAGTTGACTCCATATTGTACTTAACATAGCTTATCCTCATAACATAAAGAAAAAGTGAGTCTGTGGATAGTTCACAGATCCCAAGGAGTATCTGTGGGCCCAATCGATACTGGCTGTCTCTGGGAAATCATCCTGAGAGTTGAATGAGGAGAGAACAGGCTCTGGAGGAGGGAACAGAATACTCTGAAAGCTGCATTTGTCAGAAGGAAAAGGCGATTCTTGCAGTGTTTTTGCATCATCACAGCTTCCATCTTAAAAGCCGTTGTTCCTCTTTGCCTTTTCTTTTCCGTATTTGAAAGAAAAAAGAGAATTATGACACCATAGCCCTTTTTTAAGCTTTGTAGAACTGAGAGGAGGTTCTGCCAAGTCTTTGTTGAGTTGCTTGACAAAACAACTGTTTTTACAAACTGAGCTATGGTTTATAATGTTTCTTAAGTAGCCAGGAAGCAGAGCCAGTCCAGATGTTTGCAGAAGCAGTTAACTTTTCCAAGTACACTTCCAGAATGTAGAATTAGCAAACGTCACTGCCTGCCGTTGTCCATCTTTTCCTAGCAGAGGAAAACCTGCCTTCACAGCTTACAGAGTGGCTCCTCTTCAGGCTGATAGCTGCCACAGGCTGGCTGTGATTCTTCTCTCGTTTACAGCACCTCTTGCTCTGATTGGGTTTTGTTGTTGTTGTTTAAATACAGTTCACCTGTAAAATTCACCCTTTAAAGTATCCCATTGAGTGGTGTTTAGTATCCTCACAGGGTTGGGCAGATATCAGTATCTGATTCCAAAACATTTCATCACCTCAAAGAGAAACTGTTATAAATCATTACCCTTGTCTGACTTTATGTTTTATTTTGATAGCATTAGTTAATTTTTTAAAATTGTTGACAGATGGCTAATGTATGGGAACACTGTTAAAAAAATGTGTGATACCAGACTTTTCTGTGCCTGGTAGCACCGTGCCCAAGTGGAGCACGTGGGAATCAGAGGTGTTGCTAGCATTTGAAAGGGTTAGTTGCTCAGGTGTGTCTGACTCTTTGTGACGCCGTGGACTGTGGCCCGCCAGGCTCTTTGTCCTTGGTATTCTCCAGGCAAATATACTGGAGTGGGTTGCCATTTCCCTGTGAGCAATTTCTTTCTGAAGTGATTCTGCTGGCATTATTAAATCCAGCTCTTGGTTAGACTGTAGGGCTTTGCTGGTCCTGTTTCCCCTTGTCCTAACTCTGCTTTCCCTAAAACGGTAATGCCTAGTTACCTATGGCCATTTGAATTAACTCAGACTCAGAGCTCAGTGTCACAGTTATACTAGCCATGTCTCATAGTGACCGAAAGCCACATGGGTCCCTGACTGCCCATGAAAGGTACAGAGTAAACACCTCCCTCATTGCAGGAAGCTCTGTCGAACAGTGTGCTCAGGATGATTTTGTAGTTATTTTGTCTTCTGGTAGTTATAATTGGGAAAATGAATTAAAACTTCTATTGAGGGTGGCATTTCAGTGTACCTTCCTGTTTTAATGACCAGTGTCTGCAGTCTGGGCTTTCCAGGTGGCGTTAGTGGTAAAGAACCCACTTGCCACTGCAGGAGGCAGGAGACGTGTTTTCTATCCCTAGGTAGAGAAGATCCCCTGGAGGAGGCCACAGCAACCACTTCAGGATTCTTGCCTGGAGAATCCCATGGACAGAGGAGCCTGGCGGGCTATAGTCTATAGGGTCTCACAGAGTCAGACGTGACTCAAGCAACTTAGCACCCACATACATCTGCAGTTCAGGTCACAGGTATATTCCTTTTTCATACAGTGCATGGACAGAGGCATCGCGTTAACTCAGGCACGCTACTTGGAGAAAGAAGAAAAGTACCTCCCCCCTCCGAGGTTAGTAGACTTTAAAATATGACCTGAGGCATCATTTTGTTTACTACTTTAAGCTCTTTTGAAATATATTATGTTTTGAAATTTTTTGAAAGATCATCACAGGATAAGGAAGAATATGTATCATTAAAAAATAGTATATCACCAGTTGTTCTTAAACTAGATGTTTTCCCATTTTTAACTGAAAATCCCTCAGGGCTCTAGTAAATGAAACATCTGTGATCCCAAGACTGAACTGGGACAGCCCAGGTTCCCATCAGCGACAGCCTGCCCCTGTGCTGTGGCAGCCGTTTCTGCCACAAGGACAGTCCTGCAGGGAAGGCCACAGTCTGGTTGGTGGTTTCATCTCACCTCTGGCCCAAGCACTGTGTGATACTTAATCTGGCAATTAATTAAACCCCCAAGGAAAAACAAAGCATCAGTGGGGAAAATCGAGAGAGGTCTGAGCAGCCCTCCAGGGAAAGTACCTTGACTCATGATTTAAAATAAGTGTTCGAATGGGGAAGAAGGTGGGAAGGGGGTTCAGGATGGGGAACACATGTACACCCATGGCTGATTCATGTCAATGTATGGCAAAACCACTACAGTACTGTGAAGTAATTAGCCTCCAATTAAAATAAACTAATTTAAAAAAATAAGTAAAATCAGTGT
This sequence comes from Madoqua kirkii, assembly GCA_006408675.1. Classification (NCBI taxonomy): domain Eukaryota; kingdom Metazoa; phylum Chordata; class Mammalia; order Artiodactyla; family Bovidae; genus Madoqua; species Madoqua kirkii. Next base: position 5,951 of record SJYC01067438.1, read on the forward strand.
TCATTGAACAAAACATCCTTATTCTGCCCTTAAGTCTTTACAGGGTGGTCCAAGTAGGTTAGATACCCAGAACATCGAGTGTTCGAGGTCATGACACAGGTCACAGGGGAGGAGGATATGGTTAATTCTAGCTTGGGAGGGACTCAGGCTTCCGAGAGCAGGCGATGCATAAGTCAAACCAGGAAAATTGAGTGTATCAGACAAGCTGGGGTGGGCATGAGGCCTTCCGACAGGGAATGCAGGGTTATGGAGATCTACAGGTGCATCAGGGGCGCCCAGAGCACAGGTTGGGAGGAGCCATCGAGAGGCAGCCGGGAAAGAGCCAGACAGGCGTGTGGAGTGAGAGCGCCGTGCAGGCCCGGAGCGCCGGGCCGGGCTTGGGAGACTGTTCTGGCAGCAGCTGGAGCACACCCTGAAGATCCTGCTCGCTTTCTTCTAATCACACCATCCTGAGTTGCGAGCCTGTGTTTCATGAGGACAGGGGCCACCCTAATTTTGTGCCCTCAGGACTCCAAGCCCAGCCTGTGTCAGCACATATGTGGCTGATGCAGATATTTGCAGAGCAGAGAGTAAGAGGCACAGGGGTAAGCACTGAGCTGTTAAGCTGATGTTTCCTGAAAACTTTAAAACCTTTGCCTTGCATCAAAATATTGTAGAACTCTGTATGACTTACTGAATTAAAATTGTGAACAACTGCAGACTCATTAATTTGAGAAGTGTTGACTCCCTGCTTTGAACCTGGTACTGCTTGCAGTGGAAGATTTAAAGCATAGAGTTTCCTGTCGGCCCTAGCAGAGCCCCACTGCAAGGTTACTTTGACCAGATCACTAGTAGTCCAGGGAGGAACAGTCACTCCTGGAAATGCCAGTCAGTACTTGCTGTTCGCAGGACATGAGGTCCCTGCCGCAGTTGCTCAGCCCTGCCAGGGCAGTGAGAAAGTGGCTGTGGACAGTAGGCCATGTTCCAGTAGAAGAGCTTTATGCACAAAAATAGATGGCTGCTGGCCCTTGGTGTAGACTCTCGTTTGACCGTCTTTTGTATCCCTTATGGTTTCTCAGCATTAGGGTTGTGGTCACAGTGGAACAAACAGAAGAGGACCTGGAGAAAGCTGCGTCCACGATCAGCGAGGTGGCCCAGACCGTGCTGCTTTAGTCTGGGGCCTGGTGGCCTCTCCACCCACCATACTCAGGCCTCAGAATCATGGCCAAGCGAGCAGAGGATGCCTTGCAGTTACCCGATAAGGTGTCTCTAGACGGTGTGGATGTCAGCGTGCTGTGTGACCATGAGATGGATGCTGGTGACTTTTTAAAGGAAAACATCTGAAAACCCAAAATCTCCCAAAATCTAATTTTTTTTTAAAAGGAAAAACTAATGACAGCATCTAACTGATACTTAAATTGTGCTATTTAGTACTATTTGTCTAAATTATTAGACAAAATTATCTATACCAGTAAAGCTTAGAGGCACTTCTACATATATGATACAAAACGTACTGAAGATCTAATCCAGCCACATCTTTTCCAGTCTTTGTCATGTGAAGCTCAGTGGTGGTTAATATATAAAGGAACAGTTTTGTGTAATTATTATAAACTTTTCATTATAATATATTTGAATCCTAGAATTTTTATATACACTAAATACTGATGTTGCACCATTTCTAACATTGAATCTTAGCCTCCCTAACCAGAGAACAGTCATTATACTTCCTAAGTGAGCAATAATTTACATCAAATACTATTTTATTTTAGTATAATTGACCTTTACATTTATTCTTTGTTGAGTCCTAATCTGTTTTCTGAAGAGGGTTACTGTGATCATCCCAAAATAGAAATCATGTCCTTGATATTTTAGAATATCTTGAATGTATTCTTTTTGTATAGTGGGTTTGCCTAGGAACATATAACATGGCTTTTTCTAAGCTAAAGAAAATGAGACCTTTATTTCTTTTCAGCTTAATGAATTCCAGATATCTGAAAAAGATGTGAAAGCACTGAAAATAAAATTTTTAATCTGTGCTTTAGCTATCTGATTTTTTCTTCAGCAGACCATGTTGGGTGATATAAATGTTTGTGATATGTGCCACAAGATAGTGCATAGATATCACATTCTTATTCCATCTCTTGTTGAAGGGAAAGGAATAAAATTATATTAAAAATATCATTTTTATGGTATATGTTCATATTAACAAATGGTCCTCAACATCTTTTTAGATAACATATATTTTTTAATGTTTAGTTTCTATTTTGCTTGAGGTATTTTGTACATATGTGCCTTGTGATTGCTGCTGCTTTAAAAGATACAGAACTCTGGGGGATGGATCTGTTCTGTTTTGTTTTTTAATTAAATAAACCTACATTCCTGATAATCAGTCTATTTGCATATGTAATATATTCAAGAGAATGGTCTCTTAATTTTAAATTCTGCAAACCTAAGGTGGTAGTTCGTGTGTGTGAGTATGTATGTATGTTATGTGGGTGTCTAACTCCTTAATGCCTTTCTTCAGTATATAGTATCAGAAATTTCATTGGTTCATACTGATTTAAGCCTTGGCCCCGTATGACTACAAAAATACCAGGCCTGTTCTTTTTATAAGCAGATTAAGATTGTAACCTTTCAAAGTCGAAATTGCAATATCTAGATTTTTATTGCTACTTTTAAAAAATGATTGGAAGTTCCTGGAAAAAAATGATGGAGCAGCACATATTATTTAACTTCAGTCCTTGAAACACATCAACATGAACTAAAAACAGAGCCTAAATTAAAGCCGTAGATCAACCACAATCCAGTAGTACACACCACAGAAAAATGCCTATTAGAAACAAAAAAATGGTATAAAACAAGTGAAACGTTGAGAGGCAATATCTCAGATCTAAAGCAGGATGCAAATTGCTGTTTTCGAGACAGTGAGAGAGGGTTCTGAAGTGCTCTGTCAGCTGCCCTCTGTTAAAGGCAGTGACTAGGTGAGCAGCATGTTAAGCTTTTGCGGCAGATTCGCACTCAGCGATTGCCCCCAGGGGAGGAAGAAGCCACACACAACTGCTCCCTTTTTGTTGTCTATAGGAGACTCCAGCTCAGGAAAAGTGGGACTTTTAATCAGGTTAGGAAAAATGGACCATAGGCCTAAATATAAAGATAAAACTACAAAACTTCTAAGGGAAAGCACAGAAGGAAATATTTCAAATCTTTGGTTAGGCAAACATAGCTACAATACCAAAAGTATAAGCCATAAAAGAAAAAAACAGGTAAATTAAGCTTCATTAATTTTTTTTGTTGTTTAATTGCTCTTCAGAAGACAGCTTGAAAGATACAAGCCACAGATTGTGAGAAAATATTTGCTAGTCATATAAGAAAAGGTATGTATCCATAAAGAGAGTAAAGAGCACAACTCCAAAATAAGAATTGAAAAAGTATAATTTTAGAATAGGGAAAGACTACACATTTCACCAGGAGAGACATACAGATATCTAAACTCATGAAAACATATTTGATCTGATTCATCATCAGAGGAATGCAGATTGCAACTACAACAAGATACCATTACACGCTCACTAAATGACTATAATCAAAAAGATAGATAATGCCAAACGTCACCAAGATATGGAAAAACTGGAAACCCCACGCGTAGCTGGTGGAAAGGTAAAATGGTACACCTGTTTTGGAAAACAGTTTGGCGGCTTCAATTTAACATAAATTTGCCATGTGTGTGTGCATGCTCAGTCACTTCAGTCATGTCCAACTCTTCCTGACCCTGTGAACTGTAGCCTACTAGGTTCCTCTGTTCATTCATTCTCCAGGCAAGAATACTGTGCGGGTAGCCATTCCCTCCTCCAGGGAATCTTCCCAACCCAGGGATCAAACCTGCCTCTCTTACATCTTCTGCATTGGCAGGCAGGTGTTTTTTTGCCACTGGCACCACCTGGGAAGCGCTGTTCATAATGACCATAAGTCAGTCCAAATATCTGCCATCTGATGACTGAATAAACAGAAAGTGGTATATTCATAAAATGGAATACAAGTTAGCAATAAAAAGTCTCAAAATTTTTTTTGGTAAGTGAAAAAAACAGATGAAAAGGACCATGAAATTATATTCTATGCATATTCAATGTCCAGAGAAAGCTGATGTAAAAAGTTAGTGGTTGTCTGCAACTGGGGCTGAGGTTGAGATTGACTGATGAAGGCTTATCAGCACAGGGGCCCTTTGCAGGAGATGTTCTAAAATAGGATTGTGGTGATGGATGCACAACTCTGAATATAAAGGTAAGGTAAGGTAAAGTCGCTTAGTCATGTCTGACTCTTTGCGACCCCATGGACTGGAACCTACTAGGCTTCTCCGTCCATGGGATTCTCCAGGCAAGAATACTGGAGTGGATTGCCATTTCCTTCTCCAGGGGATCTTCCCAACTCAGGTATCAAACCCGGGTCTCCCGCATTGGAGGCAGATGCTTTAACCATACTAGAAGCCATTGAATCAAGGAGATCAAACCAGTCAATCCTGAAGTAAATAATCCTGAATATTCATGGGAAGGACTGTTGCTGAAGCTCCAATACTTTGGCCACCTGATGTGAAGCCAACTCATTGGGAAACACCCTGATACTGGGAAAGGTTGAGGGCAGGAGAAGTGGGTGACAGAGAATGAGATGGTTGGATGGCATCACTGATTGAAGGGACATGAGTTTGAGCAAACTGGGAGTTAGTGAAGGGCAGGGAAGCCTGGTGGTCTGCTGTCCCTGGGGTCACAAAGAGTGGGACACAGCCTAGTGACTGAACAACAGCAATACTGAATCAAGTACAAATCTGTGATAATTGAATATAATTGACTGTAATTGCTAATCAATTGACTCTTCCAGTCATTTCAGCAAATGTGTGGTCCATGATGAACATCTGGAAGTCCACGACATGGATGGGGTGGCAGGTCTCAGCACCAGAGGACAGTATGCCGAAATAGAACAGGAGGCAGCTCAAGGCTAATTTGAAAGCAGAACAGGGTCTGGTCCTAGGGTATCTGCTCAGTAGCTGTGAGTCCTTGGACAGGACCCTCCTCCTCACTGAACAAGTTCTTTATGAAATAGCGTTGGGTGGACGGACTGCATTTGAATTATCTTAAATCCTCCTGCTGTCAGTATTTCCCAAGCCAAGTTGGGAAATTCTCTTTGGCTCCCGAGAGACCTCTGTCACTGAGAAAGAACTACCTGTGTGCACTTTTCCCACAGGGAATGTGACTCACACCAATCAGTATCCTATTTTGATGAAAACACACAAGCCAGAAAACTTCAAAGATTGGGTTCCATTCCCCTGATTATTGACCCTCCGAGTGATTCTGTCCCCCCAAACCCCAAGCCGTCTCTCCCCTGCTTAGTGGCAACCAAGAAGTTCCCTGGAGGCACTCCTCATGCTGTGCATCACCTCAGGCCCCGTTTTCCTCTCACATTTATTCCACAGACTGCAACATCTGAGGAGGCCGCCAAGGGTTCCGTGCAAAGGGCAGAGGATGCCCCAGAGTGGACACCTAGAAGGACCAACATCACACCTGCCACCCGTGTGAACCCGGACAGTGACTTAAACTGACTATGCCTCGTTTCTCCATCTGTAAAATGAGAGTAACTGCCGCAGCCCATGGAGCCATTGTGAGAACTGGGTACGACGACACATGCAGATACTTTAAATTGCGCTTGGTGTGTACTGAGCACAAAATACATGTTGTTATTAATGATAATAATTGAGACAAGGTGGCAAAAAGTTTGCCTATCTTCCCGCTTACGTGTTCCAGTAGGAAGTCATTCCAGAAGGACTTGGGACTCATGACATCCAGGTCTGTGAATTTTTTTTCCTGCAACTGGCTTACAGAAGCCACTCCAAATATTGAAGATTTCCAGGAAAAGTATTTCTGCCTCCTTAATTCACATGCATGGCTTAGAACCAGCCTCCTACGTGTTCTGTTGAGAATCCGGATCTGGCAGTCAGTTCCAGGCTCACCTCTCCTCTCCCACACAGGGACTGATAGAAGGCCGGGAAACTGAGTGCCCCACCCATCCTGGCGACTAGAGCTGAGGAGAGAGGCCCTCTGTTCAGATTCCTAGTGTTTCTTCAGTCATCGATGGCACTGAAAGTGAAAGACAGACAAAGTATGGTATGTTGTCTGGTTTCCCAGCTCCTTCCAGATAAGAAAGACTTATATTTGCAGCTCAGCCCTTCCTCAGCTCACAAGCCCAGAACTAGTAAGTGAGATCTGGAGGCCAGGCCTCCCAGTAGGCTGCCTCATGCAGGCAGACCTGAGTCCTCCGCCAGGATGATCCGAGATGTCTCTGAGTATCCTGACGCTGCTGCTACTGAGCTGAGCTTCATTAGGACAGCTCCAGGGCCTCAGACCTGCAGGTAATACATCATTCTGTATGACTGTCACATCTGCCTCTTCTGTATTCTTGATTTCTTTCATTCAAGTGAAGAGGAAACCCTCATTCACCCTGTGCAGTCGACACACAGTCTCTGCTTACTGCTGCTAAGTCACTTCAGTCGTGTCCGACTCTGTGTGACCCCATAGACGGCAGCCCACCAGGCTCCCCCTTCCCTGGGATTCTCCAGGCAAGAACACTGGAGTGGGTTGCCATTTCCTTCTCCAGTGCATGAAAGTGAAAAGTGAAAGGGAAGTCGCTCAGTCATGTCTAACTCTTCGCGACCCCATGGACCACAGCCCACCAGGCTCCTCTGTCCATGGGATTTTCCAGGCAAGAGTACTGGAGTGGGGTGCCATCACCTTCTCCAGTCTCTGCTTAGAGCTGAGCAATAAGGGGATTTGTGAGTGCTCGTGGCCCTCTGTTCTTCCACATCTATTTCCTGTCCCTTAGCATCTGGCTGGCCTCCTGACTCGTCTGACTCCCCAGCTTAAATGGACATGCAAAGTCCTTATTCTTCATCCCTGGGGATGAGGAACCTTGCTTTCTTGTTTACATTTTTTAAGTTACACAAGTAATTAAACATCAAAAAAACAAGGAGGCACGAAGAATAAAACTTGAAAATCCTACTTCCATCTAATTCCACTCTCCAGGGGTAACTCTTATTCAAATTTTGTTGGAGATCCTCCAGAAACAATTTCTATTTGCACGTATACCTATATTCAAATGGATTTTATAAAGCACAGAACCACTGCATAGTTCTTGTTCTGACTTACAGTAGGAATTTTCCTCTAATGGTGCCTCATTCCATTTACTTTGGGCAGAGTATTCTGTAGTTTGGATGTGTCACAATTTACTTAACTAATTTTCTTTTTGTAGACATTTAAATTTCTTATTTTTTTCCTATGGCAAACAACATTGAAATGAACATCCTCAGACATGTAACAATGTGCTTCTGTGGAATTTCTATGATGTGGACTTCTAGAACTGGAATCTTGAGCCCAGGAGTTTGCAAAATCTTTCTTTGTATAAATACCAGCAAATAGTTTTGTCAGGTATCTATATGACAAGTTTTCTTTTTTTCTTGCTGTTCTTGTGTTATTTTTCTCTTTACAGCTGTTTCAAATTTTTATGCTATCAAATTTGCCGGTCTCTTCCATATGGCCTAGAAATTTTGGCTTGCTAAAAAGAGGTGTCCACACTCCAGAATCACAAGAAAGTTGTCCTTTCTCCTTCAAATACTTCTTCCTATGGATCCGTAGCTACTTTGTGAGCTTGTTTGTCTTATCTTGGCCAACATCAGAACACTGCAACTATTGTTGATTTCTGATATGTTTCCCTGTCTGGTAGAACAAGTCTCCTATCTTTCTCTAGTTCACAATATGCTTTGACAGTCTTGCACTTTTTCTCTTGCAGAAGACTATATGATTCAGGTTACCATATTTTAAAATCAGAGTGGTTGGTCTGCATCATACTGCCTTCAAACATGTTGATAGAGACCTTTATTGTCTGGGGTACAAACTGCCTGGTGACATCAAATGCTCCACACAGCTATGTTAATGGAAACCTCTTCTAAACGTGCTAGGTTAGAAGGTCTGCAAAAAAAAACTATATTTACTCATCTTTGTCCCCCTTGCCCCTTGCATCAATGCAACCAGATCCTCATTGACACAATAAACGTTGAGTGAAAACATTCCAGGACAAGAGCAGTAAGCTCTTGGTATGGACTCATGGCATTGGCTGTTTGTCACAGGCACATATGTGCATGCATGCTAAGTCGCTTCAGCGTGTCCAGCTCTGTGACCCTGTAGACCATAGCCCACCCGGCTCCTCTGCCCATGGGATTCTCCAGGCAAGAATACTGGAGTGGATTGCCATGCCCTCCTCCAGGGGATCTTCCTGATCCAGGGATAGAACTTGCCAATGTCTCCTGCATTGGCAGGCAGGTTCTTTACCACTAGCATCATCACTTGGAAAGTCATAGCCATGTACAGCCCTGAGCAAATAGCTTTACTCTATGATAGTTGGCTTTCTCATCAGAAGTATGGCCACAGTCTTACATGTTCTGCCTACCTCGCAGGGTGATTCTAGAACTAAATGAGTACCACGCAGTGCCAGAGCACTAGGAACAGGTAAAGTAAAACTTCCTACCAAATGAAAAGGAGAGCAGGGTGGAAAGATGGGTAAAAGCTAGACAAGAAATTAAAACATTCTTCTTCAACTGTCTGCTATACTTCCCTCAGCCACCCACAAAAAACTTGAAAAGAAGTGAGAGGTACTTCTCAGGATCCTCAGAAGCTTTAGGGAGTAGCCTGAGACCTGGGGGAGTAAAACACCTCCTCAAATGATGGCTGAATCTCTGCTTCAGACATCTGACAAGGAATTCCTTGATGGCACAATGAATAAGAATCTGCCTGCCAACACAGGGCACATGGGTTCAAGCCCTGGTCAAGGAAGATTCCACATGCTGTGGAGCAACTACGCCCGTGTGCCGCAGCTACTGAGCCCACGCTCTAGAGCCCATGAGCCACAGCTCCTGAGTTTGCATGCCGCAACGGCTGAGCTCACATGCCTAGAGCCTGCGCTCTGCCACAAGCAACCACCACATGGAGAAGCCTGTGCGCCATAACTAGAGTAGCTCCCTCTCACTGCAACTGGAGGAAGCCTATGCAAAGCAGCAAAGACCCAGAGCAGCGGAAAATAAATAAATATAAATAAAACATGACAAAATCACACTAGAGTGTACAGAACCCAGACCCAACAGCATCCCTTCCTTCTTTCCTTGTCCTTACCAGGGAAAAGACCCTGGAAAGGCCAGAAGGCTCTTTGTTGGCCTTCTGGTTGGAAGAAAGGTCTTCTAGTTGTCCGAAATGAGCCAAGGAAAACAGTGATCCTTAGCTGAAGGCTTACAATGTACCAGATTCTATTCTAACCTCTTTTTCACCCTCAAGGAAACCCTGTGAGGTGGGGATTATTGACTTCGTGTTTTATGGTTGAGAAGGTTGAGATACAGAGATGTGGAGTGACATCATTACACAGCCCAAAAGAGGTAGAATCTAGGTAGAATCCAGGTATTTGGGCTCCAAAATCTGTGCGCTCATACCTCAAAGCACACATCTTTTCATGCAAGATCACATTTTCATTGTGCTCTCTCTGTTGGTGATATATGTCTGAGGCTCCTAAGGATCTTAGATGCCCCTCTCACTGATACATATTTATCTCCAGAGTAAGGTGTCTGGAGTGATGTTCAGCTGATATTAACTCAAATTCAAGAGGAAAATGCTTTGGAAACTATAAAGTACTTTAGAAATAAAAGATTTATTTAGTTTACAAATCACTGTGCTGTACACCTGAAGCTAACACTATGTTGTAAATCAACTAAACTTCAATTTTAAAAATTAATTTTTGAAAAAGACTTCTGCATCCTAATTCCAGGAATCTGTGAATGTTTCAAATTATTTAGGAAAAAAAGGGGTAGGGGGGAGGTACCTAAGTCCAATGATAAGTATCTTCAGAAGAGAGACATAAGGGAGATGAGACAGAAGACATGAAGACACAAGCAGAGATCAGAGTGATGCAGCTACAGGCCAAGGAATACTAGGGATGACCAACAGCTGCCGGATGTTGGTGATCTTCCCCCAGGGCCTCTGGGCGGAGCGCAGACCTGCCAACATCTTGCTTTTGGACTCTGGCCTCCAGAACTCTGAGAGAATAAATTCCCATTGTTTTATTGCCACACCCCAAAGATTTATTGGTTTGTATTTCTATATCAAAGCTTCTATAGTTGAAGCTACGGCTAAGGCTCTTTGTTGGCCTTCTGGTTGGAAGAAAGGTCTTCTAGTTGTCCGAAATGAGACCAAGGAAAACAGTGATCCTTAGCTGAAGGCTTACAATGTACCAGATTCTATTCTAACCTCTTTTTCACCCTCAAGGAAACCCTGTGAGGTGGGGATTATTGACTTCGTGTTTTATGGTTGAGAAGGTTGAGATACAGAGATGTGGAGTGACATCATTACACAGCCCAAAAGAGGTAGAATCTAGGTAGAATCCAGGTATTTGGGCTCCAAAATCTGTGCGCTCATACCTCAAAGCACACATCTTTTCATGCAAGATCACATTTTCATTGTGCTCTCTCTGTTGGTGATATATGTCTGAGGCTCCTAAGGATCTTAGATGCCCCTCTCACTGATACATATTTATCTCCAGAGTAAGGTGTCTGGAGTGATGTTCAGCTGATATTAACTCAAATTCAAGAGGAAAATGCTTTGGAAACTATAAAGTACTTTAGAAATAAAAGATTTATTTAGTTTACAAATCACTGTGCTGTACACCTGAAGCTAACACTATGTTGTAAATCAACTAAACTTCAATTTTAAAAATTAATTTTTGAAAAAGACTTCTGCATCCTAATTCCAGGAATCTGTGAATGTTTCAAATTATTTAGGAAAAAAAGGGGTAGGGGGGAGGTACCTAAGTCCAATGATAAGTATCTTCAGAAGAGAGACATAAGGGAGATGAGACAGAAGACATGAAGACACAAGCAGAGATCAGAGTGATGCAGCTACAGGCCAAGGAATACTAGGGATGACCAACAGCTGCCGGATGTTGGTGATCTTCCCCCAGGGCCTCTGGGCGGAGCGCAGACCTGCCAACATCTTGCTTTTGGACTCTGGCCTCCAGAACTCTGAGAGAATAAATTCCCATTGTTTTATTGCCACACCCCAAAGATTTATTGGTTTGTATTTCTATATCAAAGCTTCTATAGTTGAAGCTACGGCTTTTCCAGGAGTCATGTATGGATGTGAGAGTTGGACTATAAAAAGTGTGCTGAAGAATTAACGCTTTTGAACTGTGGTGTTGGAGAAGACTCTTGAAAGTCCCTTGGACTGCAAGGAGATTATACCAGGCAATCCTCAAGGAAATCAGTCCTGAATATTCACTGGAAGGACTGATGCTGAAGCTGAAACTCCAATACTTTGGCCACCTGATGCGAAGAACTGACTCCTTGGAAAAGACCCTGATGTTGGGAGGGATTGAAGGCAGGAGGAGACAGGGACGACAGAGGATGAGAAGGTTGGATGGCATCGCCGACTTGATGGACATGAGTTTGCGTAAGCTCCAGGAGTTGATGATGGACAGGAGGCCTGGCATGCTGCAGTCCATGGGGTCGCAAAGAGTCGGACACAACTGAGCAACTGAACTGAGCTGATTTCTACATACTCTAACTTGCATGTCATACCTCTTTCATTTGTAATCTGATTTTCTCTGTTCAATGTATTTTTATGTTCTTGTAATATGCCAAAAATATCTTTAAAACATGATATATTTAATTGCTATATAAGATTTGTTAGACCTGTTTTTTGTCAAACACTTATCCTTACCTATTTAAATCCTTCTATTTTGTAAACAGTATGTTGACATCATTTTTGAAATTATTTAAAAATTTTTGTTCTTATGCAGCATTTTCAGTATAATTATTATTGACTAGATTACTCTAAGTGAGACATTTCCTTTAACTTTTTGAAAGATATGGATGAGGCTATTTGACATTAGTTCTTTTTCTTTTAAAAAAATCAAATTATATTGAAGGATTTCTACTCCAACTGTTCGCACCTTCAGGCACACTCTCAAGAGTCACTCCACTTAAACATTTTCCTCTTTATTTCTTCTAGAGAACCAAGCATTTGTCTAAATATTGTTATGCCCCATTTCCTCATTTATCAGCCTTCATTAAGATCTCCTATTTTGAAAATATTCTCTACATATCTTTTCCTCATTTCTTTATTTGAATTACTACCTTCCACTTGTTTATTCTTCTAGGAGTTCTTAGTTTATGCCAAGTAATAAGCCCTTATAATTCCATGCAGTAGCATTACTGTCATCTATATCTTAGCTGCCTGCATTTTGATGTAATGAAGGCTATTGATTTCTTTTTCCCTTACAGTTTGTGCTTTTGAAGTTCAGTTAAGGATTTTTAACACTCTTAGCTCCCCACTGATTTCAGTTCATTATCTTTCATATTTAGGTATTTAATCCATCTGAAGTCTAACCCTGTATCAGGATTAGGTAGGAGTCCAGTTTCATTTTTATTCTTCTTCATATGGTGAGATTGTTTTCCAAAATCACTCACTAAGCAATCAATTGTTTTCCCCTTAAATTTATTTTTATACTTTATCTTATATTAAGTCTAATACAAGCAAGTGTCAGTCTTTAAGTTACTATATTTTTTGCTGTTTTCAGCTGTTCTCATGCCAATTTCACTGTTTTTATTAAATTATAGTCTTTTAACCTACCTTTATTATTTGACAGGACACATTCACCCTTTGTTTTCTCTGAAACTGAATTCACCATTCTTAGGTTTTTATTCCTTCATATATGTTTTTAAGTAAATTTAGTTGAGTTCCTCAAACTATCCAAGTGGAATTGTCTGATATTGCATTTCATTCATAGATTAATTTAGGAAGAATCATTATCTTACAGTATTGAATTGTTCTGTCTAAGAGAATGGGATGTCTTTGTGTTTATTCAGATCTTCAATCTCCTTTGAGTTTTTAAGTTTTCCCATTGAGGGATTTTTGGTGTCTTGGATAATTTCTAGATATTCTTTACTTTTAGTTATTGTAATTTGTATTTTACTTTTGTTATCTTTCTAGTCAGTTATTGCTGGTGTAGATAAAGCATTGATTTTTGTAAGTTTATCTGGAAAACTTGCTGAATAATTTGTTGATTCTTTTGTTTTTTCAAGTAGATTATACTTTTTATTTCATTTTCTTTTGTTATAGCATCTCCAAAACAAGATTAAATGGTGGCAGCAGTAGTGGGCATATTTACCTTTACTCCAAATGAGTTGGAAAGTGTTCTCTCCTCTTCTCTTTACCAGAGAGATTTTATAAAAATTGGTTATTAATTCCTTAAATGTTTGGAGAAATTCTCTATTTGAAAATACCTGAAACCTGGGGCTTTCTTTTTCAGGACACTGTATTACAAATTCTATTTCTTTACTGATTATAAGACTATTCATATATCAATTTTATCTTGCTTAGTTTTACTAGTATGTGGTTTTCAAGAAATTGGTCTTCTAAGCTATCAAATTTATGAGGATTGAGTTTGTATTTATTTGTTATCATTTTAATGCCTGCAAGATCCACTGTGATACCCTTCTTTCATGTTGACATTGGTAATTTATATAATCTCTTTTTATATCTTTGTCAGTAAGTTTGCCAATTTTATTGATTTTTTTGACAGATGAGTTTTTGTTTCATTAATTTTCTCTCTTGCTTTTATTTTTATCGACTTCTGCTTTTTGTTTGTTTTCTTTTTGTTGTTTTCTTTTTCCAGTTTCTTGAGCTAGAAATTCAGATTATTGATATATTATCCTTTTTCTAATGTAAAGATTTAGTGCTATAAATCTCCCCTTTCAGCCCTTCTTTAGATAAACCATACAAACTTTGATATATTGTATTTTTATTACATTTATACAATTTTTAATTTTATTTTAAAAATTTCTTTTGAAACTTCCTGCTTGATGCATGGATTATTTAAAAGTGTTTTAATTTCCAAGTATTTGGAAATTTCTCTGTTGTCTTTCAACTGTTGACTTTTTATTTGATTTTCTTGTGGACAGAAAACATACTCTGTATGATTTCAGTTCTTTTAAATTCCTTATGGTTTGTTGTATGACCTGGGAAGGACATGGTTGTCATGATGAATGTTCCATGAGCACTGGAATGGAATGAGTATTCTGCTTTTACTGGGTGCCGTGTCCTATAAATGTCAGTTAGATCCACTAGGCTGATGGTCTGTGTTCCTGTTGATTTTATCTCTCCTAGTTCTATCAAATAGTATGAATTGCCAGATATAGAATTCACTGTTAGTTTTTTCCTTTTCTCTCTTGCAAAGTGTTGTGCTACTAAGTTCTGACTTGATGGTTTCAGATGAGAAATCGAGAGTCATTAATTTGGTCTTCCTGTAGAGTTAATACACCATTCCTCTCTGATTGTTTTTAAGATTTTTTTATTAATTTTTTTGTCTTTAGTTTTTCATTAGATATTTAGTTCCGTATCTGTTTCACAGATCCCTGAGGCACTGTTCATTTTTTCAATCTCTTTTTTTGTTTTACTAATACTGTGTGAACTCAATTGACCGACCTTCAGGTTCACAGATTCTAGCCACTGTCATCTCTACTCTTCTACTGAGATTACCCTTTGAGGCTTTTTCTTTTCATATTGGCTATTATATTTTTCAGTTCTGTAATTTTCATATGGCTCTCTTTTGTAGTTTCTATTTTTTACTGTGAAGTAGCTCAATCTTGTCCGACTCTTTGCGACCCCATGGACTATAGCCTACCAGGCTCTGAGGAGCCTCTCAGCCCATGAAATTTTCCAGGCAAGAGTACTGGAGTGGGTTGCCATTTCCTTCTCCAGAGAATCTTCCCAACCCAGAGACTGAACCCAGGTCTCCTACACTGCAGGCAGACGCTTCTATTTTTCATTTATGAGAATTTATATTTGTTTATTGAAGCATTCTTATTACAACTTTTAAAATCCTTGTCAAATATTTCATTATCAGAATTTTTTTCTCGTTTCAATATTGGAGTGTTTTCTCCTCATTAAAAGTGTTGGTTTCCTGGTTCTCAGTATGATGAGTGAAATTTTATTGTATCCTAGACAGTTTGGTTATTATATTAGGAGACTTTTAAGTGCTCTTTAAATCTATTTTATTAGACATTCACCCTTTCTAAGTTTAATATCTAGGTTCTAGCCTATTTTCGTAGGCTATAGTTCAGTGACCATTTAGTTTTCAGAGCCCTTGACGTTCTATTCTGGCCTGCTTCATTCTTTTGGCATTTATGCGGCTCTTGCTCAGTCCCTGCAGGTGCTGCCTGAAGGAGTGGAAGTTGCTTCCCTGGGTCACTTAGAGGTGAAAGGCCACCTTCAGCCAAGGGAGGTAGAGAGACTGAAGCCACTGGGCCTGTATCTTCTCATGCCATTGGGTGGAGGGCATCAGCCATGTGCTGATGCTGCCTGCAGTGGATCAGCCTACTCATCAGTATCCAGAGGAAGGGGTGGAGAAGGGGTTGGTCAGTCCAGTATAGCTCTGAGGGCAATTGGAGACCTCTCATGTGCCCCCTTGCGAAGTAGGAGTTAGCACCCCCACCCCATTTTGGCTCTGTTGGGTCTCTCCTTTCTGATTCTTTGCCCTGGTTTCTCCTTTCTGATTCTTTGGCCAGCTGCCTTTGTTTGTACATTAGTGTCTCCAGGTTTCAGGTCTCTCTGGCCCTATATGAGGCATGTGCGAGATAAAGGAACTCACCACATCATCAGTCCTAAGGTCTCTAACTAGTCAACCTCTTCTTTCCAGCTTTCAGAATCCTTTATTCTTGACTGTTGGATTATTTCCAGGCTATTAGTTGTTTGACAGTGAGGTGGATGAGGGATAAGTGAGCCTACACTTTCTTGTTCTGAAACTGAAAACACTGTTAAAGATTTTGTAAATGGAAAGCAGAATGAACCACTTGAATTGCATAGCGACAGGAGCTACTGCTGGGCCTTGGTATAGAGTGGGCATTCTATAATCATCATTGGTTGAATGAATGAATAAATGGAGTTTTCATACTTTAATTTCAGTGTCCTGGAGGCATATATAAGCCAGAGCCCGCATTTCCCTGAATTCTTGGACAAGTACTCGTCTCAGGGCTTTTAGGCTTCATCTTTCTGAGAAAAGACCACAATGAACTGGTAGCCTGAGGCAGGAGACTGCTATTTTCTGAAAGCTGATGACACTAGTATATATATATATATAACAATATATATATATATTCACCTCAAGGAGCAATTATTCTTTTCTCTTTTCCAAAAGGAAGAAAACTTACTGTCCAGTATTCAGACAACTTAACATAGTAAGTAAGGACTCAAAAACACCCTCTTAGTTTGAATCTTTTTTCAAGAAAAAGGTCAAGTATTTAAGATATAGAAATGTTAAAAAAAAATGCTATTAGTAACACTGGATTAACGTGACAGAATGTCTGCATTTTTTTAAGACATTAATGTTGAGATTTAAATGAGATTCCCTTCAGCTCACAGTCCTGTTTCTCTGTGAATATTATGATGCCTCTCAGATGTGGCTTTTTAAATAAAAGCATCTTAATGAGGCAGTAAATAGCTCTACAGTGAGGGGATCATCTGTGAGGGGATCATCTGTGAGGGGTGTGCTTCACAGTGGATCACACCCACAGGTTTTGTTTTTGTAAATTTGAATTTTACTCCCCAACGGATACCCCACTTTTGTATTCAAGAGATGAAACACATAAGGAATTCGTTAAGAAATCAGGCTTTGGTGGGACAGCTTTGATTTGACACTTTTGAAATATGATCCAGGTCACAGCGGTGAATGGTGCAAACCTCTTTTTCGGCAATGGCATCTGGACTTGATTATTTTAAATTAGGCTGTGTGGCGCTGGCATCCACCCGCCTGAGAAACTGCTACTGCAGACAGCCCTTGTTCCCCAAGATAATATGGGAAATTAGATGAGTTCTGAATACTTAGAAATAAAATTTATGTTATTATCAACTTTGTTATTTCAGTATCCCATTTTTATAAGCTTCTAGAATGTCACCTTTTATCTTTCATTGGTAGTGATGGTTTTCATGCCAAAGATAAATTACACCTGGAGCATTTTCTTAATATTTAACTTCTTTACTCAGAGGCATAAGTGACACTAAATAGGCTCTTCAGTAAATATTTATTAAATGAATGGAAAATTACCCCCCAAATAATCTACCATTAAGAACGCGCGAGTGTGTTCCGAGGAGTCCGTGGGCAGCTATGTGGCTATCGCACACTGTCCAATAGCTTCACTCCCTTTGCATCTTCAATGGAGAGGAGTTCAAAAAGAGGGTGGAAAATTGGGCTTACACCCAGTTTTCAACAGCTCATGTGTACAGTTTTCTGATTTCGAGAATGTTTATATTTGAAAGTTTATTTTCTCGCAATCAGAGTCTGGTTAAAAAGGGGGAAAAAAGACACTTCAACATCTAAAGAGTTTACCGGCTGTATTTCCTCTTTTATGTTGTTTCAGAAATAGTCACACAGCCATTTCTTAAATAATTTCATAGAAACCAAATTCCAAGTGCGTTTATGTTTCAAAGACGAGTGGGTTATTTTGATGAGCTTTAAAATTTGAAAGGCCTCTTTAACAAATATTTTGGGAAGAGATCAAGCACCGAGAAGATCTGGAATGCCCGTCTTCATTTGTACACACACATGTCAGGGTGACACAATTGTATCCCATTTATTCTGCTCCCCAAGACTTAGATTAAAAGCATCCAAGGCTGTAGACTACTAACATCTGTAGTATTATGTCTCAAAGCTCTCCAAGAAATTGCAACTCATCTGAACCTCCATAAAATCTACTAACAGATGAGAAATGCAGGAAACTGACTTGCCTCTCTTCCTACCGCCAGGATGTCACTGAGACTTGTTCTTGACTCCTGTTCACTCCATTTGCTAGACTTTTCTATCACATAGCAATCCAAACTGGGCTAAAAACAGCCCTAGAAGATCAAATCCTGGGAAAATAATAATTTCCAAAATGGCCCTTGAATCCCGCTTCCCTTCTCATCCAATATGACCTTTTTTGTCCCCCTGAAGTGTTACATACTTTGTGTCGCACCTTCTATTTTTAAATTTGGGATTTTTTTTCTCCTTCAAATGATGGTGGTGTTTGTTTTTCATATCAAAAATAACTCACAAATGAGTCTTGGAAGCACTATTAATATTCATGGAATATTGTTTCTGAATCACTTTTCATCTGTTTCTGGACAGGCAAAGCAGACTTCCATAGTAAGAACAGAGGGCATGGGGACTTCCAGTGATTAAGATTCCACGCTTCCATTGCAGGGGACCCATTTTCAATTCCTGATCTGGGAATAAGATCCTACAAACAGTGAAGCTAAAAGATTAAAAAATAAGAAGAATAAAAAGGGACTCTGGAAATAGAAGGTGGAATTTCAATAACAGACTCAGTTTCTTAGCTCTGTGACCTCAAGCGATGTTTGGAACCTCAGTTTCCTCTTCTGTGAAATGAGGTGAGATAAGCAGCTTAAATCTACTAACAGATGAGAAATGCAGGAAACTGACTTGCCTCTCTTCCTACCGCCAGGATGTCACTGAGACTTGTTCTTGACTCCTGTTCACTCCATTTGCTAGACTTTTCTATCACATAGCAATCCAAACTGGGCTAAAAACAGCCCTGGAAGATCAAATCCTGGGAAAATAATAATTTCCAAAATGGCCCTTGAATCCCGCTTCCCTTCTCATCCAATATGACCTTTTTTGTCCCCCTGAAGTGTTACATACTTTGTGTCGCACCTTCTATTTTTAAATTTGGGATTTTTTTTCTCCTTCAAATGATGGTGGTGTTTGTTTTTCATATCAAAAATAACTCACAAATGAGTCTTGGAAGCACTATTAATATTCATGGAATATTGTTTCTGAATCACTTTTCATCTGTTTCTGGACAGGCAAAGCAGACTTCCATAGTAAGAACAGAGGGCACTGGGGACTTCCAGTGATTAAGATTCCACGCTTCCATTGCAGGGGACCCATTTTCAATTCCTGATCTGGGAATAAGATCCTACAAACAGTGAAGCTAAAAGATTAAAAAATAAGAAGAATAAAAAGGGACTCTGGAAATAGAAGGTGGAATTTCAATAACAGACTCAGTTTCTTAGCTCTGTGACCTCAAGCGATGTTTGGAACCTCAGTTTCCTCTTCTGTGAAATGAGGTGAGATAAGCAGCTTCCTGGTGATATGTGGCCATTGTACGGGGCAGAGGTGATAGGATACCCAACACACTAAGCACAGAGCCCTGATTCCAGCAACAGCTGCTCAGAATGGATGCCCACAGCTGACAGCCAATCAGAAAGGGTGCCCGGGACCAGCATCAAGCCAGTCGTGCAGGGCATCTAACTTGGTGCCCACTGAATAGCTACTGACTCACTGTGGCTGAGTTTGGGCTCCCCCAAATACAGACTCTGAAATAAGGATTAAAGTGGAAGCAGTGTATCTGGGCGGGGATCCCCAGAAGCACCTGCAGGGTAGCAGGAGGCATCAGGGGCTCAGTCCTGCTGGGACCCTCCTAGTTGACTGGTGAGACAGAAGGCTGATTCGTGGCCCCACTCCTGCCCCGCTGAACGAGAGCTGCCCCACACATTCTTACCTACGCTGTGCAAGCTCCTGAGGCCATAGGCACTTGCTATAGGGGTCACAGAGGGGCAGAGATGAGCCCTGAAGGAATGTGGCATCAACAATGTCTGCTATGACTGCTACTATCAGTTCCGCAAGAGAGAACCCAGCATTTACCAAGTCCTCAAGGAGACAGAGAGTTAAACCTAGGACTTTGAAGGAGCCGGAAGCTCCCTGCCAGGCTGTTCTCTTCATGGTGAGTAGGCCTGGCCTGCCTCTCAAGTTCAAGTCCAGTCACAGACAGCAGATTCTCTCCCTGGTCAGGCATTGGAGGGCTGCTGCTCCTGAGGTAAATGGCTCCCTACAACTGAGACAGACTCTGAAGGAACTGACACCTGAGGGCAACAAGCCCTTCCTCAGAGGAGTAACTAGATGGCCTGTCTGTCCAGTACATTCTAGAATTCTGGCAGGCAGGCTGTCACTGCCCAGGTCCACTCCCTCTGAGGGTACTTCTTTGGAGAAAAGGCCTCCATGTGCTGACATGTGGAGTTAAAGAACTGGCTTCCTGCCAGGAACACTCTTGTTGGGGATACCAACCACAACCTCCTTCACACGCGAACAGCCAGCTTCTCAGCACCTGACTCTTCAATACAAATAGATGGAGGAAAATTGCCTTTGTGGGAGGGTCCAAAACAAATGAACCAGCCAAACATAATCAGGTAGAGAATTATTTACACACACATTTCTATGCTTGGGTATCATCAGAAATAGTAGAGAAAACTCTGCATTTGTGAGTTGAGAGTGGTTATCAGAGATCAAGAAAATAGCCTAATATTTTTGCAAGTTCAGTAGGTGGAGTGGAAGATAAAGTTAAGGAAATATCAGGGTAAGAAAGATGGAGAAATGGAAAATAGAAGAAAATTAGAAAATCATTTTAGGATGAACAGCATCTAATTAACTGAAGATATTGAAAAAAAGGATGGAGAAGGAAATGGTAACCCACTCCAGTTTTCTTGCCTGCGAAATTTCATGGATGGAAGAGCCTGGTGGGCTACATCCAGTCTGTGGGGTCACAAAGAGTCGGATATGACTGAGCATGCACACACAGCAGGGCATAGAAGGAAACAACTGAAAAAAAATTTTTTTATTATTTTTTTAATACTTTATTCTACGTTACAATACTGTATTGGTTTTGCCATACATTGACATGAATCAGCCACAGGTTGAAAAAATTTTAAAGGTTAACGGATTCCCATTCACTCAGGTTTCTTTTACTGAATACTTCTGCTTCAACCAAATGTTCTAGCCAAAGCTGAGTTAAAGAACATGAGGTTTAGAGTTATCTGTTTCCACCCAGAACACCAGGGAGAACTGATAATCCCAAACTTCCATGGAGGGAAAATACAAATCTTCTATTGTGACAGTCTTTGTGGCTGTCCTCGGGACAGAGGCCTATAGTATGGTCCCTCCCAGGGGAAGAGTCATCCCAGGGTGCCTTGGTCAGCTACTGAATGGGTGTGGCGTGGCACAGCCCTGACCACGAAAAGGCAGGGAGACAACTATAGGGACTGGTTTAAACTTCCTGCTACTTTCCTTGCGACTCAGGCTGTGATATTTGGAGCTGGTGCAGCCATCTTATCCCAGTGAAGACCATTGCTAACACACTGATGGAGGAGCAGCGCTGGAATGAGCCTGGAGCCTTGAAGCATGTGGTAAATTGCCAATCCAACCTTGGGATTGCTTCCTTTTCCACTTCTCTTTAAGGGAGAAATCAAGGTGTTTGTTCTATTTTTAGACAGATGCTATGTTCTGGGAAGAATCTGGAGAATATACCCTAATATATCACTTTGGCATAAAAATTATTTTGAACTGAAGGCAGTTGAGAAGTGGCAGCTGTAGGAAAAGCTCTCTAGCCTCTCTCTATCTACCTAAAAACAGGGCAGAAGTTTCTGTTCGTGAAGGTGTACCCCTCTCCCGTACCAGGAGGGAAGAATCACCTTTATTACTGCAGATGGAGATGATAAGTCTGCATAAACAAGTCTTACTAAATAACCCTTATCTTTCATTGCTTTCCCCCATATATTTACTACCTCTAGAAGCCTAACTTGACTAGTCTTGACTAGATGAACCTTAGTCGGCAAAGTAATATCTCTGCTTTTGAATATGCTATCTAGGTTGGTCATAACTTTTCTTCCAAGGAGTAAATGTCTTTTAATTTCATGGCTGCAATCACCATCTGCAGTGATTTTGGAGCCCCCCAAAATAGTGTCTGGCACTGTTTCCATTGTTTCTCCATCTATTTCCCATGAAGTGATGGGACCGGATGCCATGATCTTCATTTTCTGAATGTTGAGCTTTAAGCCAGCTTTTTCACTCTCTTCTTTTACTTTCATCAAGAGACTTTTTAGTTCCTCTTCACTTTCTGCCATAAGGGCTATGGTTTTTCCTGTGGTCATGTATGGATGTGAGAGTTGGACTGTGAAGAAGGCTGAGCATCAAAGAATTGATGCTTTTGAACTCTGGTGTTGGAGAAGACTCTTGAGAGTCCCTTGGACTGCAAGGAGATCCAACCAGTCCATTCTGAAGGAGATCAGCCCTGGGATTTCTTTGGAAGGACTGATGCTAAAGCTGAAACTCCAATACTTTGGTTACCTCATGCGAAGAGTTGACTCATTGGAAAAGACTTTGATGCTGAGAAGGATTGGGGGCAGGAGGAGAAGGGGATGACAGAGGATGAGATGGCTGGATGGCATCACTGACACGATGGACGTGAGTGTGAGTAAACTCTGGGATTTGGTGATGGACAGGGAGGCCTGGGTGCTGTGATTCATGGAGTCACAAAAAGTAGGACACGACTGAGTGACTGAACGGAACTGAACAGAGAAGCCTAACTTAAACCCTTTTCCTTTATCTCATCGCATCTCTACAATTTATCATTCTTTGTTAAAATGACATATATGCCTCCAGATCTAAGCACCCCTTGCAGTCCTTACTATTATTCTATAAAGTCCTTTGTGTATATATAAAAATTTAAATTAACATCAAAGAAAATGCGTGTGCTTTTTCCTCCTGTTAATCAGTCTTTTGCCAGTTTAATTTGAAAATGCAGCTACAGAAACTAAGAAGGTAGATAAAGTTTTTCCTCCTCTATGATTCCTTGCTACCTAACACAGCTTAATTAATATACATACAAAGAATCAGAAATAATAGCATAGAACCTTACAGCAGTCATATGAGAAGTTACAAGCTAGTGAGAGATTAGTAGAGACAAGTCCCATTTCCCTGTCCTCACCAGCACTTCAGATGGTCTATCCGATGGTTTCTCAGTGTCATTATTTTTAAAGATTTATTCATTTGTTTGTTTTACTGTGGTGGGCCTTTGTTGCTGCACACAGGCTTTCTCTAGTTGTGGTCTGTGGCCTTCTCTTTGCACAGATCACGGGCTCTAGCATGGGCTCAGTTGCCCCATTGCATGTGGAATCTTCCTGGACCAGAGATCCACCTGGCGTCCCTTGCATTGCAAAGTGAATTCTTAACCACTGGGCCACCAGGGAAGCCCTCCCACTGTCACTGTAATTTGTATTTGCTGATAGCAAGTGAGGCTTGGCATTTATCACAAATTTGTTGGTCATATATGTAGATTTCTTCTGCTGTCCATTGTCCATTCATTTTATACACTTTGAATTCCTTGCTCTTTTCTAACTGATGTGTAAGCCTTCTTTTTTCTTCAGGTTCTAACCCCTTCTTCTCTATGTTGAAAATAACTTCTCACCGTCTGTGATTTAGGGAGATTAGGGCTAAATGACATAGCATTTTGGCTGTGTCATCTTTTTTTTTTTAAGACTTTATATTTTAGAGTACTTTTAAGCCTATAACAATTGAGAAGAAGGTACAGAAATTTCTCATAAATCCTCAACTTCTTATATGTATAGCTTCCCCCATTATCAATGTCACTCACCAGAATGGTACATTTGTTACCAAGGAGGAGCCAACATTAACCCGTTATCATCACCCAAAATCTACAGTTTACCTTAGAGTGCACTCTTGACATTGTACATTTTATGGGTTTGGACAAATATACTAAAGTTTATGTTTATCCTGATAGTGTTATACAGAATAGTTTCACTGCCCTAAAAACATTCTGAGCTCTGCCTGTTCATCCCTTGCTCCTCTGCTTCCAATGACAACCACCAGTGTTTTAGTATCTCCATTATTTTACTTTTTAAAGAAAGTGGTACAGTCAGAATCATCCAGTATGTAGGCATTTCTAGCTGAATTATTTGTTCCTTTGACCCCAGTGACTCAATTGTAAAAAACCTACCTGCCAATGCAGGAGATGTCAGTTCGATCCCCTGGATGTGGGAAGAACCCCTGGAGAAGGGAATGGCAAGCCACTCCAGTATTTTTCCCTGGAGAACCCCACGAACAGAGGAGCCTGGTGGGCTATAGTACATAGGGTTGCAAAGAGTCAGACACAACTGAAGTGACTTAGCATAGAGCAAATAGTTGATTTACAGTATCATGTTAGTTTAAGGTATACAGCACAATGATTCAGTTACATGTGATGTGTATTTCTTTTCAGATTATTTTCCCTGATAGATTGGCTGTGTCATCTTTGAGACTGAACCAACCACTGTGTTATCTTAGGCAAATTATTCAATTTCAGCCTCCTCTCTTCTAACAAGGCAATATAATCCAACTCAGGATTATTCAGGAAATTAAGTGAAACAAAGCATGTCAACAGGATAGTAGATTAATATACAGAGGTAGCTTTTCTTTCTGATTTTTAGAGCAGGAAAGAACCTTAGAAATCACTGAGTTCAGTTCAGCTCAGTTCAGTCACTCAGTCCTGTCCAACTCTTTGCAATCCCGTGAACCACAGCATGTCAGGCCTCCCTGTCCATCACCAACTCCCAGAGTTCACTCAGACTCACGTCCATCAAGTCAGTGATGCCATCCAGCCATCTCACCCTCTGTCATCCCCTTTTCCTCCTGCCTGCAATCCTTCTCAGCATCAGACTCTTTTCCAATGAGTCAACTCTTCACATGAGGTGGCCAAAGTACTGGAGTTTCAGCTTTAGCATCAGTCCTTCCAAAGAACACCCAGGACTGATCTCCTTCTGAATGGATTGGTTGGATCTCCATGCAGTCCAAGGAACTCTCAAGAGTCTTCTCCAACACCACAGTTCAAAAGAATCAATTCTTTGGTGCTCAGCCTTCTTCACAGTCCAACTCTCACATCCATACATGACTACTGGAAAAACCATAGCCTTGACTAGATGGACCTTTGTTGGTAAAGTAATGTCTCTGCTTTTCAATATGCTATCTAGGTTGGTCATAACTTTTCTTCCAAGGATTAAGTGTCATTTAATTTCACGGCTGCAGTCACCATCTGCAGTGATTTTGGAGCCCCCCCAAAATAAAGTCTGACACTGTTTCCACTGTTTCCTCATCTATTTCCCATGAACTGATGGGACCAGATGCCATGATCTTCGTTCTCTGAATGTTGAGCTTTAAGCCAACTTTTTCACTCTCCACTTTCACTTTCATGAAGAGGCTTTTTAGTTCCTCTTCACTTTCTGCTATAAAGGTGGTGTCATCTGCATATCTGAGGTTACTGATATTTCTTACCACAGTTCAAAAGCATCAATTCTTTGGCGCTCAGAGTAAAACTGGTTTACTGCTACTGCTGCTAAGTCACTTCAGTCGTGTCCGACTCTGTGTGACCCCATAGACAGCAGCCCACCAGGCTCTGCCATCCCTGGGATTCTCCAGGCAAGAACACTGGAGTGGGTTGCCATTTCCTTCTCCAAGGCATGAAAGTGAAAAGTGAAAATGAAGTCGCTCAGTCGTGTCCGACTCTTAACGACCCCATGGACTGCAGCCTACCAGGCTCCTCCACCCATAGGATTTTCCAGGTAAGAGTACTGGAGTGGGGTGCCATTGACTTCTCCGAAAACTGGTTTAGTGGTGCTGAATTCTCTTAACTCCTGCTTGTCTGTAAAGCTTTTGATTTCTCCATCAAATGTGAATGAGAGTCTTGCTGGGTAGAGGACTCTTGGTTGTAGGTTCTTCCCTTTCATCACTTGGAATATATCATGCCATTTCCTTCTGGCTTGTAGAGTTTCTGTTAAGAAATCAGCTGATAACCTTATGGAATTTCCTTTGTATGTTACTTGTCTTTTTTCCCTTGTTGCTTTTAATATTTTATCTTTGTCTTTAATTTTTGTCTCAGATGGTAAACCATCTGTCTGCAATGCAGGAGACCCAGCTTTGATCCCTGGGTCAGGAAGATCCCTTGGAGAAGGAAATGGCAGCCCACTCTGGTACTCTTGCCTGGAAAATCCCATGAACAAAGGAGCCTGGTAGTCTATAGTCCATGGGGTCGCAAAGAGTGAGACATGACTGAGCCATGTCACTTTCACTTTAATTTTTGTCAGTGTGATTACTATGTGTCTCGGTGTGTTCCTCCTTGGGTTATCCTTCCTGGAACATTATGTGCTTCCTGGACTTAACTGACTATTTCCTTTCCCACATTAGGGAAGTTTTCAGCTATCATCTCTTCAAATATTTTCTCAGGCCTTTCTCTCTCTCTTTTCCTCTGGAACCACTATAATGTGAATGCTGGTGCATTTAATGTTGTTCTAGAGGTCTCTTTTTCTTCTCATTCTTTTTTCTATATGCTGTTCTGTGACAGTGATCACCATTCTGTCTTCCATGTCACTTATCCATTCTTCTGCCTCAGTTATTCTGCTATTAATTCCTTCTACTGTGTTGCACATCCGTGTTAATTTGTTCTTCTAGGTCTTTGGTAAACATTTCTTGCATCTTCACAATCTTTGCCTCCATTCTTTTTCCAAGGTCCTGGATCATCATCACTATTATTATTCTGAATTCTTTCTCTGGAAGGTTGCCTATCTCCACTTCATTTAGTTGTTTTTCTGGAGAGGTATCTGATTCCTTCATCTGGAATATCATCCTATTTCTTTTCATTTTGGTTCGCCTTCTGTGATTGTGGTTCTTGAGGCTACAGGATTGTAGTTCTTACTTCTTTTGTCTGCCCTCTAGTAGATGAAGATAAGTGGCTTGTGCAAGCTTCCTGATGGGAGGGACTGTCTGTGGAGAAAACTGGGTCTTTTTCTGGTAGGCAGAGCCTTGCTCAGTAAATCTTTAATCCAATTGTCTGCTTCTGGGTGGAGCTGTGCTTCCTCCCTGTTAGTTATTTGGCCTGAGGCGATCCAGTCATGGAATCTATAGGCTTTGAAGTGAAGTTGCTCAGTTATGTGACTCTTTGCAATCCCTAAGCAAAATCGCTGTCTGAGGAGGCCTTACAGATAGCTGTGAAAAGAAGAGAGGTGAAAAGCAAAGGAGAAAAGGAAACATATAAGCATCTGAATGCAGAATTCCAGAGAATATCAAGAAGAGATAAGAAAGCCTTCTTCAGCGATCAATGCGAAGAAATAGAGGAAAAGAACAGAATGGGAAAGACCAGAGTTCTCTTCAAGAAAATTAGAGATACCAAGAGAACATTTTATGCAAAGATGGGCTCAATAAAGGACAGAAATGGTATGGACCTAACAGAAGCCAAAGATATTAAGAAGAAGTGGCAAGAATACACAGAAGAACTGTACAAAAAAGATCTTCATGACCCAGATAATAATGATGGTGTGATCACTAATCTAGAGCCAGACATCCTGGAATGTGAAGTCAAGTGGGCCTTAGAAAGCATCAATACGAGCAAAGCTAGTGGAGGTGATGGAATTCCAGTTGAGCTCTTTCAAATCTTGAAAGATGATGCTGTGAAAGTGCTGCACTCAATATGCCAGCACATTTGGAAAACTCAGCAGTGGCCACAGGACTGGAAAAGGTCAATTTTCATTCCAATCCCAAAGAAAGGCAATGCCAAAGAATGCTCAAACTACCTTTTCAAATCCTGAAAGATGATGCTGTGAAAGTGCTGCACTCAATATGCCAACAAATTTGGAAAACTCAGCAGTGGCCACAGCACTGGAAAAGGTCAATTTTCATTCCAATCCCAAAGAAAGGCAATGCCAAAGAATGTTCAAACTACCGCACAATTGCACTCATCTCACATGCTAGTAAAGTAATGCTCAAAATTCTCCAAGCCAGGCTTCAGCAATACGTGAACCATGAACTTCCTGATGTTCAAGCTGGTTTTAGAAAAGGAAGAGGAACCAGAGGTCAAATTGCCAACACCCACTGGATCATGGAAAAAATAAGAGAGTTCCAGGAAAACATTTATTTCTGCTTTATTGACTGTGCCAACGCCTTTGACTGTGTGGATCACAATAAACTCGGGAAAATTCACTGAGTCCATTGACCATCAAATCAATGCTATTTAGACAACACTTACCAGGTACCAGGGAAAGTTTGAGTTTTACACATATTAGCCTATCTGATCCTATCTAGCTATTTGATTATACTATTATTACCCCAGTTTTGCAAATGAGAGAACTGAGAAACAAAGAGACTAGGACACTTGACCAAGACATCTTGGAATGGGCAAGAAAGATAAAGTTACAATTTCTGCTCTTTTATCTACTGGGAGGATATTCCAGTCGAGCTGTTTCAAATCCTGAAAGATGATGCTGTGAAAGTGCTGCACTCAATATGCCAACAAACTTGGAAAATTCAGCAGTGGCCACAGCACTGGAAAAGGTCAGTTTTCATTCCAGTCCCAAAGAAAGGCATCCTCTGCTCACAATAACTCAGGTTTTTGGGGTTTTTTTATGTTATTTAGACCAGAGATCATTTGAAAAGGACCAATAACCACTCCTTAGCTACTGCAGGGACATCTCAAGTTTCTAAAGAACTACTGGTTGAGGCCTGCACCAACATATGAGGAGCCATGGACCCAGACATGAGGTGTCAGCTAGAGTACTCCTTCCAAGCCCACAGTCCCCTGGGGAGTGTTCCCTGATCATCTCCCATAAATTAGCTAGAAATGTCTTTGAATGCAGTAAGGAGGGACCACCCCACCTCTCATTATACACAACTGGGTTCTTCTAGGAAGAGAGTCTGTAGCTTCCACCAGATTTACCCATTAAACTACCAGTCTAAATCTTAAGCTCCCCTCAAAAACTAACAAATGGAGCTTTCTTCTTTTTACTTTTACAATGAAAAGAGCTTGAATTTCCCTGAGCTCCATGAGCAAGCTTTATTCAAGTGGATAAAGAAGAGTCATTAGATGCTGTAAAAAAAAAAAAAAAAAAAAATGTTGTAAGGAGAGGGAAAAATCCTTTTCCACATCCTCGTTTTCTTTTCCTGGGACGATGCAAATTAAACTGACACCACCACCACCCTCCCCACACACAAATAAAAAACATATTAGGAGGAGAGAAAAGTTTATTTTATATCCATATGAGGGAGCCTCACAGAAATAAAATGAAAACTCCCAAAGAAGTGGTTAGGCCTGAGAGCTTATATATCATTTTTAATGAAGAGTGAAAGAGTATGGAAACAGGAAAGGGAAAGAACTTTATGCTTGTAGGGATAGTGAATTGCAAGAAGATAAATCTATGAGGGAAACGAATGGAAGATAATAGTAGTTTAGTAAGGTTTGTTTGTAAGGATCCATCTCCATGTTGATTCTGTCTCAGGCAATAAGAATATTCTCTACTTTGTATATAGAGGGCACTTTATCACTGGAAATTGATGACCTGTTTTTAGGTGGGAAGCAGGAGGGTCAGAGCCCTTCTTTCATCTGCTGTTTCTTAAATGTTTCAGCTCAAAATAATCAGTGTGTCAAAGATCAGAATCTTTCCCCTGAGAAGTGTCTCCATCACCACTACCATCCCCACCTTCTATGTCTCACCAGCCTTCTTCAAGGCCAGGGTCATTCAATTTCATTAAATAAGCAAACAGCCTGGAGATTTTAACCAGAGGGATATTTTATGCAAATAATTCCTCCGGGGACTTGGATCAGTTCAGTGACCAGAAGTTGTGAGGCTGTGGGATTTGGGTCCCTGGGGAGAACCCTCCCAGTGCCGGGGACTCCCTTACCCCTCCAGTGTTTCCTAAACCAGCAGGGACACTGCTTACAGCCGCTTAGTTCGTTCCATCTCACCTGGAATTCAGCCTGGGCAGCTGTATCTCAAAGGTTTTCTTGAATAACAATGCTTTCGAGGTTTATTTCCAGAGAAAGAGTTTTCTGAATTAAACCCGTCTAGGTTAAAACTCCATTCAAGATAGTAACAGAACTTGTTGAGCAAATACTGTTTAAAGCAGTGCTAATATGCCTATATGGTTACAGTTAGGTAAGGAAACGCGCTTGTTGAATTTAATCCAGGACTTGGCCCACAGCACTCCATGGTCTGGAGGGAGTTTGTTTAAGCAATCCTGTTTCTTAAAGCCAAAACGTAAGTAAATTAAAATTCTTTACTGTATTGGGGAAATTTGAACAGATCACATTTTCCTGGTGGTACTACTTTCAAAAGGAGAACGATGAATCCAATTGTGTGTATGTTACAAGCTAACAAAATAATCTCCCTAACACCATTCTGATGTATAAATAAACAAGTGTATGTGCCCAAGGGGAAAACAACTAAGCATTTCAATACAAGGAGCAGAGCAGGAAAGGTGTCCTGTCTCTTCAACAAAGTGAGATTTCTATTTCATTTCAAGCAGGGCTTAAGGGTTACATTATAAAATCTTTTAAATGACATTTTATCACAATAGAAAAAAAAATGTGTTCATTGCATAAAAACTTTAAATGTTCAGGAAAGGGACAAGGAAAAAAATCACGCTTAATCCTTCTCCACAGAGGTAACAATGAAAAGAGTAACTTGATTAGTGATATAGTTAGCTTAGGGGAGAGGGGAGTAACCTTTAAAGAAGACGTGTTTGAAGATGGTCCATGTAACACTTATAAGCAAAATTATATGTTTATATAGGCTAACTTTATTTTTCTGGGCTCCAAAATCACTGTAGATGGTGATTGCAGCCATGAAATTAAAAGAAGCTTACTCCTTGGAAGGAAAGTTATGACCAACCTAGACAGCATACTGAAAAGCAGAGACATTATTTTGTCAACAAAGGTCCGTCTAGTCAAGGCTGTGGTTTTTCCAGTGGTCATGTATGGATGTGAGAGTTGGACTGTGAAGAAGGCTG
The DNA here is from genome assembly GCA_006408675.1 of Madoqua kirkii. NCBI lineage: Eukaryota > Metazoa > Chordata > Mammalia > Artiodactyla > Bovidae > Madoqua > Madoqua kirkii. The sequence goes on from SJYC01067438.1 coordinate 36,656, forward strand.
AGCACCGAAGAATTGATGCTTTTGAACTCTGGTGTTGGAGAAGACTCTTGAGAGTCCCTTGGACTGCTAGGAGCGCCAACCAGTCCATCCTAAAGGAAATCAGTTCTGAATATTCATTGGAAGGACTGATGCTGAGGCTGAAACTCCAATACTTTGGCCACCTGATGTGAAGAACTGACTCATCTGAAAAGACCCCAATGCTGGAAAAGATTGAGGGCAGGAGGAGAAGGGGATGACAGAGGATGAGATGGTTGGATGGCATCACCAACTCAATGGACATGGGTTTGGGTGGACTCCAGGAGTTGGTAATGGACAGGGAGGCCTAGCATGTTGTGGTTCATGGGGTCGCAAAGAGTCTGACACGATTGAGCAACTGAACTGATACTGATACTGATAGGCTCAGATGGTAAAGAATCTGCCTGCAGTTCAGACCAGAGTTTGATCCTTGGGTCGAGAAGATCCCCTAGAGAAGGGAATAGCTAGCCACTCCAGTATTGCCTGGAGAATTCCATGGACAAAGGAGCCTGGCAGGCTACATTCCATAGGGTCTCAAAGAGTTAAACATGACCGAGTGACTTTCTATGGTTCTCCCTGATATATAAATGAGGAATTTTTTTCTGAATGTTTTTTTCTGCTTGCGTATTTCTGAGTTGTCCCATTTATAATGATACTGTTCCTGAGAAATCAGAGCAATAGCCATAATCAACAATTAGCATTTAATGAACCCCTGTACTTTGCCAAGGATTTATTTGATTCCCTCAAAAACCTGGCAAAACCTCACATGAATAACAAACTTTTTATAACTAGAAATTTAATCACTAAATCCAGATTAATTGGCAGGATATTATATTAAGATATTATAAAAAGTCCAGTGCCTTTGGCATGGAGCACCAGTTGGAATAGTAACGAACATAAAACAAAGGCTGCCTCTGACTTTAGGACAATTTTGCACCAATTACACATGCCAGGAGAGAGACAGGACACCAGAATTTAAACCCAAGGGATGACAAACGGAGCAGTCAACTATATAATGGAATCTAACTCTTTGAACAAATAAATATCTGAAAGTTCATACTGATACAAAATAAAATCTTGAGTAAGTAAATAAGTGGGGAAGTAGTGATAACTCTTTCTTTCAGGTGAATTCCAATTAACAATAGTATAAAGAATGAGGGAAATAGAAAATTAGCAATGTTCTTAAGCTCTCAAGCTTGAGATTGGGATGGGTCAGATATCAACATAATAACTGTCACAGGCAAGATCCACTGATGGGTGTGAAATTTACTGGGTAAAGTTTGAGGAGCAACAGAATATTTGTATTATCTCAAAATATCCCCCTTCTAACAATGACGTGACACAGTGCAGACCTCAACAGACAAACTTCCCAAGGGACTGAGGGTAATCTCATCAACAATCAGACAGACCCACATGATGAACACAGAGAGGGGACATTGCACTGAGAAAGGCACAACACCATTTTGATGCTATGCCTGCTGAAAATGTGTAACCTCAGTCTAATCAGGAAAAAGCATCAGACAAACCCAAATCAAGAGACGTCTTATAAAAGGAATTGACCTGGGATCCTGGAACAGAGATGGGACAAAGTGGGAAAACATGGGACTTGAATAAGGTCTACCTATGGTTTGTGTAGTAGCCTCTTATCAACACTTATTTCCTGGATTTGATCACCATCCTTTGGAAGGTGTTAACATAACAGGGCTTGGGTGAGGGTATGCAGGAACTCCAGCCCTATAGTGCAACTTTTCTACAAAACTAAAACTATGTCAAAATATAAAGATAAGAAACATGATAGCAGAGAGAATGATTTCTTCCCACTTGAGCACCAGATAAGTCCCATGGTGGGGGGGGTCTGCTCTCCATGGCTGGCATGGATTTCTGATCAGTGACCTGACTGCTTCTCTCATGAGCAACAGTAACAGTCCCAGAATTGAGGCCAACATTTATTTAGTCTTGTGCAAAATGGGAAGGTGTGAGTTATTAATAATAAGAGAAACTGGCTGTTTCTCACCAAGATTGGTATATGACTTGAGCAGAAAGTTGAATTAAAGGAATCTTCAAAGATATGCCTACAAACTGACTAAATTTGTTCATAGTTTAAAATGGAAGACATGCTCACTGTTCTGAAGCTCATGTTGAGATTGGGAGGGAACAAAAATAACACCTCTCTTTTCTTCTGAATTCTGAACAAATTGACAAATAAGACAATCAGTGATCAAAATACCAGTTTCATGAGTGTTTGATTGAAAAAAAAAAAAAGGGTTTTTCCTCTACTTTCTGAGGACTTTTTCTTAATATCTGTCCCCACTGGTCCCCAGACCCACCCAGTCACGGGCAGAGCTGAGCCACTACATCCCTGAGAAGGCAGGGCCCAAAGACCAGATTTTGTGGCGCCCAATGACCAGATCTGGAAAGCCTGTTATCTCCCAAATCGTGCATGATCCAGATGCCCTCAGCTCCCCCCAAACACCTATCAGAGAAGTCTCCCTCTTCTCTTGCACTGACTTCTGGGCTAAGCTCAGAATGCTGTGGGTGAGTATAGGAGGGAAGATGATTTCCCTACAGCTTATTCCTGAAAGTCAAGCAAATGTACATGAATTAAGGTTGCCAGGGCTGGGGAGAGGGGTAAATGCAAACTTAGTGTTTAATGGGGACAGAGTTTCAGTTTTCAAGGTGAAAAGAGTTCTGTGGACAGATGGTGGTAACACAGCCATGTGAAGGCACTTAATGCCATAGAACCACATGCTTAAAAAATAGTTAAGATGGTAAATTTCATTAAGTGTATTTCACCACAATTTAAAAAAATTTTAATGAAAAAAGGTACATTAATTAATAATGATGACACAAATTGATTATGATGTTACCATATCAGTTTTATTTAAGAGCCAACCCATCACTATGTCTAGACTTACGTCTGCTCTGGAGAGAAGCAGAAAATGGTCTCAGGAAATTTCTTTTAGCTATTCTTTCCCCAAGGACTATAGCATAAGCATGTCCAGAAAGTATTTCTCTGGAGTTTCATACTTGCTTCAGGAGTGAATAGATAAAAGGATGCTGTGAGTTTTCCAGTAATGAGCCGGGAAGAAGCTAACATGGGTTCCCAGCAAAGATAAAGTCAGTGGAGACAAGAGATCGTGGGGAAATCATTCAGGATAGTGTTTTGCTCTACATCAAAGACGCAGATGATGGACCCTGATCAAGGTCACGTGTGGGGAGGTGGAGGGGGCACCACGTCCCCTTCCCAAGATCCCATCTTGACTCCTCTGGATACAAAGTAGCTCTGAGCCGGCTCCAGATGGAGACTGAACCCGTGACCTCTCCGCATAAAGACATCATGACACCCACTACGCCATCTGGGGCTCATAAAACCACATTCTCTATCTTTTCTTGGCTCTCAGGCTAGTCAAAAGCTGAAGGGCAATATTTGGGACCGCTCTGGTTTATTCGTGGGCTTTAATTCAGAACACATTTCCACAAAGAGAGGCAGAACAAAGCACAATAGCACTAAAGTTCAATTTACATTCTCAGTCAGTGAAACAAAATGGAAATAAAAAACAGTTGTGTGAGAGTCATTTATAACCAAACTATGGCTCCAAAAGCGCCTTTCCTATAATGTCATGGAATAAAAGACATTTTCAAACCACCAGCAAGGAAAGCTTAAAGGACCAAAAAAGGAGAGGTGAAGGCTTTCTATGTGAAAATAAATAAATAAATGAAATTAGAGCTCTGATGATGGCATGCAGTCTCTCCCTCTCTCTGGATCTGGCAGATACAAAGTTATTTCAGTATTTCCTGATTTAAAGTGTTTTCCTCCTGGTCATGGTTGGTTTTGGTGCTGCTAGTTATCAGAAAGCCAGTGCGGTCCCAGGAAATCCTTCAGGTTTTATTTCGCAGTTTGGCGAGACTCCTGCAAGACCACAGGGCTTGTCTGCCATCACAATGCCGTGATTTCCAGGTACAAATTTGCCATAGTAAGTTATGTCTGGCTTGTTCTACCCCTGAAATTTACCAAGTGCTGGCAGATGGCTGCCATTCCAACCACCACAGCAGCTCCGCAGTTAAGAACCGGCACATGAAACACCGGTGTTCTTACAGGACGGGAATCTTTCTAGGATTGAGGTGCTAAATAAAGGGACTCCCTGAGTTGAATTTCAAGCTTGAGCTTCCACAGCTCAGCAGCAGCAGGACCAGAAGAAGACACTTGACTCCACATCTTGCACATTTTCTGAAAAGCTGAAAGAGGAAGATTTTTAGAGCACACCCAAGTCCTCACAAGAGGGCTCACATAATGCTGTTCACAGCTCTCTGGCTCCAAGTTGTCCTCATCACCAGGCCTTCACTTGAGCCAAATTTTCCCTCAAACACTTCTGAGTCTCTGGGCTAGTTTATCACTGTCTGTTTAGTGTTTCTTTTACAGGACCTTTCCCACATTATATTGTCATAATCCATTTACAGGCCTGTTTCCACTGTTGCACTGTAAACTTTCTACGGATATGGGACATCCCTCATTCATCCCCATCTCCGTGGATTTCAGCCCATGTTTGGTGTGTAGCCAGGTCCTTGTGAAATGTTTACGGAAAAAATTCACACTCTATCCACACTGAATGCAATAACTTCTCAAATTAGGGTTTGTTTTTTTTACCCGTTTTTTTGTTTTCCTTTGTGTATGGATGCTAAAGAAATCCACTAGGAAGATTCTGGTAGACTTGGTAGGAGACAGTTGGAGCTCAAATCTGCTTGTTAGCTCCTCCTCAGAATCCAGTTCATAACCTCAACTCCTTTGCTTCCTGCTAAGAGAATTTAGAATGGCTTAATACTTGAATAAACAGGGAGATCCTACTGAATAGCACAGGAAACTACATCCAATACCCATGGACAAACCATGATGGAAAAGAACATGAAAAATAATGAACATATATATGTATAACCGAGTCACTTTCCTGTTCAGCAGTATTAACACAACATTGCAATTCAACTATTGATGTGTTGTTGTTTGGCCACTAAATCGTGCCTGACTCTTTTCACCCCGTGGACTGTAGCCTGCCAGGCTTCTTGGTCCATGGAATTTCCCAGGCAAGAATACTGGAGTGGGTTGCCATTTCCTCCACGTGGCCTTCCTGACCCAGGGATTGAACCAGCATCCCCTGCATTGGCAGACAGATTCTTTACCACTGAGCCAATTCAACAATATTTCAGTTGTGGGTGGAGTGGGGAAATGGCTCGATACTGGTTTCTCAGACTCCCTTGCAGCTCATGGGAGCAGTGATGGCCAAAGATAAGTCAGTGGAGGTCCCATGGGAAGCTTCTCTGTCCTCTTGCATTGAAGGCCACGGCCACCACCTGCAGACAGGGCAGCAAATGTGAATGTGAAATCCACCACTAATCATGGAGTTGCAGGGAGACAGAGTGATCCAGGGTCTCATGGAACATCATAGAGCAGCTGAACCTGCATAGCGATGGCTATCTCCAGACTTGTCCTGTAAGAAGTCTTTCTCTTTTGAAGCCATTTTGAGCACAAAGGTGGCCTAATGTCTTTGAACATTTTCCATGTAACAAGAAATAATAGAGCAATTGCTCTGAGCAGAACACTGTGCTACAGTTTTCACTAAGACAAGGCATCAAGGAAGATGCTGCTTTGAAATTTTATAGCACAGCCTATTTGAGGATATTGTCATCTTCCCAACTCTTATAACATTTTGCTTTTTCTGCTATGACTTCCCAACACAAGGCTATGTATGTGTATGTTCTGAACCGTTTTAAAATAAGTTATGGTTTTCATGACATTTTACCCTTCAATGCTTCATAATTAATAATTCCCAGATGTAAATGTCCACCTCAAATGTCTCTCATAGTTGTTTTTTAGAACCATGATCCAAGTGTTGCATTCTATTTTTATCTAAACTAGCCTTCCTACCCCCTTACATTTTCATAATATTGGTTTGTCGGAGAGACCAGACCACTTGCCATGAGATACTCTCACTCTAAGGATTCTGCCAGATTGTTTCCTGCTGGCATTATTTTATTGGTCCTCTGTCCCTGTATTTCCTGTAACTGGAGTTATGTCTAAAGGTTTGATGAGATTTGAGTTTAAATGTTTTAGCATGGATCTCCACTGTAGGAGACCCATGTGGGCATTTCTCATGGCGTTTTTTTTGTCACACAGATCCCTGTGCCACCTTTCATTCTCAGGCAAGCTTCTCAGCCACTGGCCTTGTGCCTCCCCTCCTCGCCCACATCGCACGGTCCCTGTACCTGATCTGAAGCATCTCATGTCCTCCCTGCCTCTGTGTGTGTTGTGCTCTCTTCAGGGCTCATCTTTCTCCTGTAGGCTTGGTCCACGGTAGTAAGCACAGTAGCATGGCCCTTGCATGTGGACAGGACCTGGAACTTGCTTCTGAGCAGTGAAATAAAGCACAGGTGAAGGAAGGTCACTGGCCTGATTCGGTTACATACAGCAGTAACTTCCATCTAGCCAGAAGATTCTCTTTTGCTGGCTGATGATTCAAACTGCCGTGTTGGAGAAGTTCATGCGGTAAAGAACCAAGCGCAGTCTCCACCAACAAGCAGGAGGAATGACCCCCTCACTCCAACAGCCCTCAATGACCTGAAGCCTGTCAAGAGTCATGAGAGCCTGGAATTGATTCCTTCCCTGTTTAAGCCTCAGATGAGACCCTGGCCCTGGCTAACACTTTGGTCTCAGGAGAGACCCTGAGTCAGATCACTCGACTATGCTCCACAGGGATTCCTGACCCACAGGAGCTATGAGATAATAAATGTGTATTGTTTTAAACTGATATATGAAATAGCAATAGATAATGACTACAACCCACATACTGTTATTCCATACTTCAAGCCTAATCAGTCTTCAAGGACCAGCTTAAATACTTTAGTATTCTTTAGCATCCTAATGCCCTGAGTCTCTGCTGATCCTTCATTGTTAGAACCACACAATTCATGATCTCACACTACACTAAGACCAATAATACTATCTCTCCACCAAACCGTATGTCCTTTGCAGGCAGGAGCCACACGTAAATGCTGTATCTCCTGCATTCTGGAGCATCACGCTGCATAAATAGAAGGTACTTACTGAATACTTCTTATCAACAACAGTAGCAACTATTATAGCCAGCAATCTGTAACAGTGTATACTCACTATAATTCTGGCTTACCAAATGTTGAGAGCTCTATCAGGAGCTATAATCAAACATGTCTATAATAACAAAAAATGTTTGGCCCTGAAAAAGAAAACACTATTATTTGGGATTTCCTTTTAGTTTTTACTTCTTGATGAAATGATACAAATGGAGTGAATTAGTGACAACGATGTTTTCCAGATGTTCTCTAGATATGACAATAAAAATATAAATAAGACTCTTTTCTTATTTTTTCCCAAGGAAACTCTATTAATAAGTTCAGTTGACCCTCCCCCACATTCACATCTCCCCCTTAGCCTGGTGTGCCAAGCACAGGAGAGGACTTAGAGAATCCACGTGTTGGTAAAGTTACTTTATGGCTCCCATTTCAAGATGGAGTCCTGAGCACAGTATTTCTTCCCTTAAAAATCCCATGAAATGAGATAAGATTTACTTTTAAATGACAAATTCATCTGCTTGTTGAAAAACAGTAAAAGGGTTTATCAGGGAATTGAACATTGTACCTAATTACAAACAGTTAGCTGGCAACAGAGATGTTTATCTGAAAATTAAAGCCCCCCACTCATTTCCCAAGGATCTAAACAATGTAGAGAAATGACAGAGTGGATAATTTTCCCTTAGAGAAGCATGGGAGAGAATGAGGTAATTTTGGACTGACAGGAAACTGGAAGGAATTATAAAGATATCTCACCCCAAGGATAAGAGGTATATGAACTTACACCATGCCCTGAATAAGAGCCATCCACACTTATATGGCTCCCTGGGGAGAAGGTAGGCATGGCACACCTTCAGGAAAGGAGACTGATGGGAATTCGTTAAGGAAACACACAGAAGGCTCACTCAGTTGCCTTCTATCATTAAACAC
>SJYC01067439.1:0-10002 GCA_006408675.1 Madoqua kirkii
CCCCCAAAATAAAATCTGACACTGTTTCCCCATCTATTTCCCATGAAGTGATGGGACCAGATGCCATGATCCTAGTTTTCTGAATGTTGAGCTTTAAGCCAACTTTTTCACTCTCTTTCACTTTGATCAAGAGTCTCTAGTTCTTCGCTTTCTGCCATAAGGGTGGTGTCATCTGCATATCTGAGGTTATTGATATTTCTCCCAGCCATCTTGATTCCAGCTTGTGCTTCCTCCAGCCCAGTGTTTCTCATGATGTACTCTGCATATAAGTTAAATAAGCAGGATGACAATATACAGCCTTGACGTATTCCTTTTCCTGTTTGGAATCAGTTTGTTGTTCCATGTCCAATTCTAACTGTTGCTTCCTGACCTGCATACAGGTTTCTCAAGAGGCAGGTCAGGTGGTGTGCTATTCCCATCTCTTTCAGAATTTTCCACAGTTTATTGTGATCCACACAGTCAGAGGCTATGGCATAGTTAATAAAGCAGAAATAGATATTTTTCTGGAACTCTCTTGCCTTTTCGATGATCCAGTGGATGCTGGCAATTTGATCTCTGGTTCATCTGCCTTTTCTAAAACCAGCTTGAACATCAGGAAGTTCACAGTTTATGTATTGCTGAAGCCTGGCTTGGAGAATGTTGAGCATTACTTTACTAGCGTGTGAGATGAGTGCAATTGTGTGGTAGTTTGAGCATGTGCTTGACAGTGTATTATCAACAACATTTCTGTTCATGGCCTCCACGTTTGCAATAGAGCCAGGAACCACATCCAGAATCTTCTTTGTTGGATGGTTCTGGGGTAGTGTCTGCTCATGAAAGACATGGCTAAGAGATTAGGAAGATGGAAGAGGAGAGACCATTACCTCTAAAGTGGCAATTAAAATGGCACATGTGAACAGATGTTGAACTCAGAACATTTCCCCAGATTACTGTGCAGAACCACCCACCTCACTATGGCAGAGTGAAAACTGATGGGAGCTTCCAAAGTTATATGAGAACTGCAGCAGCATCTGGGAATCTTCTGAGAATCACCCATTTTGGGGACCCAGGTAAAATTTTAATGGCTGCTTCACTTAGCTTTCCCCCACCTTTTAACAGTTGTATGAACCTCTACATTTTTATATTAAAAGCCTTATTATCTGGAAAGTACACATTATTTTTTTAATATATGTACCTGAGAAAATCATCTGGCCAATATAAATTGCAGTCATGATCTTTAGATAGATTCAAGTGCATACTGCATCAATAAAACAAGAATAGGCTGCTAGGAAAAAGAGCAAAAGTTTCTAGAAGTTCTAAAAATTATGTGTTATATATATAATTATGCATATGTATGATTATTATAACTAGAGGTTTCATCTGAAGTTTTAAATTATTGACTTAAAGTAGCTAAGGAAGGAATAATTTTGGTCTGTAAGGTAAAATCAAGGAAACTAGAAGTGAGGGAAAACTTAAGACATCAAAATATGTATATAAGCCAAACAAATTGATTAGATTCCTTGAAGAAGAGATTGGGGTCAATAGGCAGATAAGGAACAACAACGACAACAACAAAAATAATGTACAAATAATGTACAAATATTTCTTAGAGATGAACAAATTTTGAGATTTAAAGAATCCAACAAGTACCTGAAAAATTTGTAAGACACACAGCTAGGTACAATTTGGGGAAATTCCTAACATCAAGGATAAAGAGGAAATCCTAAAATTTTTGAAGAGATAAACAGTTTATTTCATGAGCAATGAGATTTAGACTAAGATCTTTATCTGGTGCTTTACCTGACACTTGGAGATAAAGAGACAGTGCTTTCCTTCTCAGGGGAAATTATTCTGATCTTAGATTCCAGGACACAGCCAAAATATCAATGAAATTTGAAGGGAGACAAAGACAACGTTGGATTTGAAAAGGTAAGCTTTTGATTGCAGGTAGCAAGAACGCTGGAGAAGGCAACGGCAATCCACTCCGGCACTCTTGCCTGGAAAATCCCATAGACAGAGGAGCCTGGTAGGCTGACTGAGCAACTTCACTTTCACTTTTCACTTTCATGCATTGAAGAAGGAAATGGCAACCCACTTCACTGTTCTTGCCTGGAGAATCCCAAGGATAACAGAGCCTGGTGGGCTGCCATCTACGGGGTCGCACAGAGTTGAACACGACTGAAGGGACTTAGCAGCAGCAGCAGGAACCCTGAGGCAGGGCTGAGGTCACATGGGATTGCTTCAAGGCTTAATGATGGCCCTAGAAAGCCTGTTACTGTCTGTCCATCTCTCTATTCTACCATTTCAAGCATCCATTTCATTCTACAACTCACTTCCATTAGGATGTCAAGTTCCTAAATTATATACATCAGGAGAGAAAGAGTGGAAACTGCTTCCTGCTCTGCAGTCTAATGGGACTGACTCAGGCTGGGTGTATCTAACACAATATAACCTATGCTGATTCAGTCCAGTTCAGTTGCTCAGCTGTGTCCAACTCTTTGGAACACCATGGACTGAAGCACATTAGGCTTCCCTGTCCATCACCAATTCCTGAAGGTTACTCAAACTCATGTCCATTGAGTTAGTGATGTGCTGATTATCTTAAATTAATCCACAAAATGGGAATGGGGGTCACTTACCCTGAGTCACATTGTTTAAGCAGGAGAGGAGTGTGAATACCTCACAAGAGTTTTCTTTGAAAGAAAAAAAGATAAAAAAGGTACTGGATTGCCAAAAACAACGTCCAATACACACTGTTATATCTCTTCCAATAATATAATTTGAGGGTATACTCTAATATAAAGGGAAAAAACTTTCAGGAAAAAAAGATGATGCCTAAATCAAAGAAGAATGGTAAGCCAAGAAACATACATGTATATCAACAGTTGTAAATGATATGGCTATAAAATGGACTTCAGTTTTTAAATAATGATTCCTTTAAAAGTAGGAGCAAATATTGCTTTGTTTTTGTTTTTTAAATAAGTGAACCATAGCCTGGAATTGAATTCCCAATTATTTCAGTGAAATGAAGAAAAAAGTAAAAAGAAGAGTGAAGATAGTTAAAAGCCAGCAAAAACATAAGTGAGTTAATCTTGAAAAGTAGGAGAGTAAACACATATGTTTATACTCTAAATTATAAAGTATATATATTTTCCCAAGTGATAGTGGTATAGTTATGAATATAGAGAAACAGCAAATTCTTCCTCACTGATCATTAGGGGAAAGCATAATAAAACAACAAGAAGCAAAAATGTCTTCATTCATCATTTTGGCAAACAATTATTTTGATAATCTTGAGTTTTAGTAGGGGTAAAGAAAAATATACTCTTATAGAAGTGTAAATGTGTAAGCTGTCTGGAAGGAGATTTACTAGTAACTCTCAAGCGTTCAAATACATGTACACACTTAACTAGCAATTCCCCTTCTAAGAAACTTTGAGAAATATCGGCACTAGTTCACACAAATAAATGTTGACAGTGATCCATGTAGAATTACTTAAAATGACATAAATAAATAAAGGACCAATAATCCTTTGAATAAAGGAATGACTGAATTGTTGACTAGCCATGACACAGAATCTCCTACAACAGTTTGAAGCAGAGTTTAGTTAAGATATTTTCTGTAAAGTGGCAGATAGTAAATGTTGTAGGTTGCGGGTGCCTCATGGTCTCATATTCAACTGCTCAGTTCTGCTATTGGAATGCAGAAGTAGTCATAAGCAATAATAAAATGAATGAGCAAGGCAGTTCTTCAATAAGACCCTTTTATAAAAAGAGGCAGCAGGTCAGATTTGAGTATAGATTGTTTGCCACACATTTAAAAGATTTCATTTGATATCATGTACTGATATGAAAATGTTTCCATCATGCATTCATTTAGAGAACTGAGTTGGAAAACAAGGTATTATATGATGCAAATTTGAAGGTTTTATATGTGCATTTACCTATATTGTCAATTCTCATTATTATCATAATGTTCTATGAGGTCACCTCCAACAGTGAATTAACAAATACTGAACCATTTGCTCCTAAGGGAAATACAGAGTTAGGTTCCTGGGAAACTCTAGGTGCATTTTCACCAACTGCTTAATACATAAGGGCTTCCCAGGTGGTGCAGTGGTAGAGTCTGGCTGCCGGTGTAGGAGACATGAATTCAGTCCTTGGGTTGGGAAGATCCCCTGGAGGAGGAAATGGCAACCCACTCCAGTATTCTTGCCTGGAAAACTCCATGGACAGAGAAGACTAGCAGGCTACAGTCCATGGGTTGCAAAGAGTTGGACATGACTGAGTGAGCCCGCACAAGCACACACTTAATACATAACCTTGGTTTATGTGTGTTTCCATTTAAAGACACTGTATTTAATACTTATTGTTGATTGTGAACACTGAACTCAAAACCAGCAGCACTGTAACTCATGGGTGAAAGAAGCTTATATGACACATCACAGCCTTACTGTGCTTAGGACACCAGACAGCTTTTCAGTGTTGTGCACAAAAATGAGAAAAACGTGGTGCTCAGTAGACCACAAACAGGACACCTGTTTTCAGCAGGAGCTGAAATAAGAAGGCAGAATGTCAAAACTACTTCAGGATTTTAAAGAAGTAATTGAGACTATGGCTTGCTGGTCAAAATATTTAAAATGTAGCCTAGAAATTAATTTAAAAAAATTTAACAAGTACCGAAATGTCTGTCAATAGATGAATGGGTAAATGAAATGTGATATATTCACTGAATGGAAATTTATTCAGCAATAAAAAGAAATGGAGAATTGATATATTTCCCAGCACATAGAGATGTTGAAAATATTTTGCTGAACAAAATAAATTGGTCATAAAGATCACATATTGTATTCTATTTACTTAAAAGTCTAGGATAGACCAATCCTTGGAGACAGAAAGTAGATTTATAACTGCCTAAGGCTGGGAGATTTAGGGAAAATTGGGCTGGGAAATCTGTCTTTTAGTGGAGACAAATGTTTTAAAATTAGGTTGTGATGATGAGATAGTCACAACTTTGAATATATTAAAAAACACTGACTTGTACACTTTAAATGAGTGAATTGTATGGTGCATAAATTATAACCTAATAAAGGTATTTTAAAAAAATCAGTGAGTTATTTCCCCTCAACTCACAACAGGGTCTCCTGTATTGCAGACAGAGGCTTTACCATCTGAGCCACCAGGGAAGGCCCTGGGGTAAACGTGTAAGGCAGGCTAAAGATGGCTGCAAGTTCTTTGATCCCTTCCCCATAGAGGTGAGTGTCTTTTCCTTCCCTTTGGATCTGGGCTGATCTGTGCCTGTTTTGTCCCATGGAGTATGACAGATATGAAGTTATGCCAGTTCTTTTTGGAGAAGGAAATGGCAACCCACTCCAGTGTTCTTGCCTGGAGAATCCCAGGGACAGGGGAGCCTGGTGGGCTGCCATCTATGGGGTCGCACAGAGTCGGACACAACTGAAGCGACTTAGTAGTAGTAGTAATAGTAGGCATAGCTTTTAAGACCAATACCTATTATCTCGGTCTCTTGGCGCCCTGGGTTGCCATGTAAGAAGTCTAACTAGCCTAAGGCCATTACAAGAACCCCAACTATGAGAAGACTCATTGGAGAGTAAGATACTATGTGAAAAGAGAAAAAGGCCAAGAAAGACCCATGACCACTGAAACACACTGAGTAAAGAAGCCATCTGGAAGGAATGCCTCAGCCCCAGGGACCGTAGTTGACCCTATGTAGCTCAGAAAGTGACTGTCCGTTGAGCTCTTCCAAAAATCGTGAATTACAATATTGTGAGCAAAATTAAATCTTTGTTTTAAAAACAACGGTTGTTTTTAAATTGTTGCTTAAAAACAAATGGTTCTTTTAAGCCACTCAGCTTTGGTGTAGTTTGTTATTTTGCAATAAGGAACTGGAAGAAAGTATCATACCTTCAGGAAAAGATGGCATGGAAGGCCAAGAAGCTCTATGGGACTAAAACCAATGATATTCTGTAATGAGATTTGCATTCCTGGGGGTAAATTCCACTTGGTATCTGTAGGTAAATTCCGTTTGATATCTGTAGGATTTGATCTGCTAAAATATTATTTAGAATGTTTTAGGTTGAGTTCTTGAGAGATATTCATCTATAGTTTTGTGTTTTTGTAACGCATATTATTTCAGTGATCAAGATGATGCTGGCCTCAGAAATTGATGTGAGAATTATTTCCTCTTTTTTGATTTTATAGAAGATTGTGTATTGAATTGCTGTTATTTCTTCCTTAAATAATTTTCAGAATTCACCAATAAAATCATCTAGGTCTGGCATTTTCAATGGGAGGAAGTTTTTAACTACAGTTTCAATGTCTTTAATAGATATAGGGTTATTTAGTTTCTTTCAGAATGGGCTTTGGTAATTTATGTCTTTTGAGGAATTTCAATAAGTTGTTGAGATTACTGGCATAAAGTTGTTAAACTATCCCTGTATTATCCTTTTAATGTCTACACAATCTCTAGTGCTGTCACGTTGTGTCACTTTAGCTAGAGATTCATCAGTGTTATTGACCTCAAAGACTTGGTTTTATCAATTTTCTATTGTCTGTTTTATTTAATTCCTCTCTGATCCTCATTGATTCCTTCCTTCTGCTTATTTTGGCTTAATTTGCTCTCTAATCTCTGGTTTCTTGTGGTAGCAGTTGAGGTTATTAATTTAAGTCATTTTTTCTTTTCTCATGTATTTGTGCTATTGATTTCCTTCTAGTGTGGCTAACACTGAGTGAGTGAAGTCACTCAGTCGTGTCTGACTCTTTGTGACCCCGTGGACTGTAGCCTACACCAAGCTCTTCTGTCCGTGGGATCCTCCAGGCAAGAATACTGGAGTGGGTTGCCATTTCTTTCTCCAGGGGATCTTCCCAACCCAGGGATCGAACCCGGGTCTCCTGTATTGGAGGCAGATGCTTTAACCTCTGAGCCACCAGGGCCCCCACAAATTTTGCTATGTGGTGTTTTCATTTGCATCCAGTTAAAAATATCTTATTTCTCTTTATTTCTTCTCCATCCTATGGGTCATTTAGAAATATGTTGTTTAGTCTCCAAATATTTGGGGGATTTTCCAGAGACCTTTATGTTACTGATTTCTAATTGAGCCATTGTGGTCAGAGAACACACTTTGTATGGCTTGAATCTTTTTAAAGTTATTGAGACTTGTTTTATGGTACAGCATCTACAGAGTATTCTATAAATTTCATAGTGCAGTTCAGATCTTCAGTGTCCTTACTGATTTTCTATTAGTTATAGAAAGAGTGATGTTGAAAACTCTGACTATAATTACAAATTTGTTTTTTCTCCTTTCATTTTTGTAACAATTATTTTAGAACTTTGTTATTAGGTTCATAAAGGTTTACACTGTAGAACTGTGAGCATTTTCATGTCTTCCTGATAAACTTACCCTTTTGTTTATTACAAAATAATCTTCTTTATCCTTGGTAATATTCTTTACTCTGAAATTTACTTTGTGGAATATTGATATCGCCATTCTAGCTTCCTTTTGAGTAGTGTTATCGTGGTATATCTTTCTCATTTCTTTTGTTTTTCACCTGATTGTGTCTTCTTATTTAAAGTGCACTTCTTATAAGTAGCATATAGTTAAGCCTTGCTTTTTTAATTCAATCCAATTATCTCTGACTTTTAAGTATGGGGTTTAGTTATTTATACTTAATGTGATTATTAAATTGATTACATTTAAGTCAATCGTCTTGCTCTTTGTTTTCCCTTGGATCCATCTGCTCTTTATTTCCTTTTCTCTGTTTTCTGGCTTCCTTAGGATTAATTGAATTTTTTATGATTCTGTTTTATCTCTTTTATTGGCTTTTGAGCTATAACTCTTTGTTTTGTTATTTTAGTGGTTGTTTTAGAGTTCATAGTGTACATCTTTAATTTATCACAACCTCCCTACAAGTGATGTCACACCACTTTACGTATATAAGAGAATCTTAAAAGACTATGCTTCCATTTTCTCTTTCTTTATTATTCTGTCTATTCTTCATTCTATTATTGTCATACACTTTACTTCTAGATACTTTATAAGCCACACAAAATGTGTTCTGTCACACAGTCTTAGAGCCTAGATTGTCTGATCCAAAGTCCATTCTTTTCATCTATATACTAAGCCCCTCAACAAAACAAACAAGAAACTAAACAAAAAATCCTCTGCTCAAATTTGGGCCTCAACAAGCCTCAGCTAGGAAAGTTTATGTTGGTTAAATGTGAAGCGGACCCTGATTAAAATGCAATACAATCAGGAAATTCAACTATTAGTATAGATTATTCATGGTTTCGACAATGTATATTCATTTAGGCCTCAAAAAGTTCTAAAATAGCTATTGGGATAAAGTTGATAGATTTACAGTGTAATGTTACTATAAACTGTTTTTTCATGTGGAAGGTAAAATATATAATGTAACAAACAGCTCTGAGTCCTATAATGAATAATAATTGCTTATTCATACGGTACAGTTACTAGGCAGGCCTCTCAGTGCTATAGGTATATTAATTTATTTAAACTTATTTCACTATGAAGTAGTCCATTTACATCAGGGCAATAAGAATTGCTATATATGGCGGTTCAGAAAATGTTTAACTTGAAAGTGTAATCAATTTTGTGGATGTATGCATCCTGTTATATTACTTTGTTATGTTGGTTGGATCATGATTTACCAAAAAGGATTTAGTTTCCATCCCATGTGAATACTAAATTTCTTTCTCTCTTTAAAAAGAAAAACACTTTGTGTTTTATTATTTCAACAAGTTCTCAATCTTATTGTTTCAACTACTACTGATAAATTTTAGTTCTTACTGTTCATATCATTTTTATGATATGGCATCAGACTCTCAAATAAATACTGACAGGAGCAAGGCTGGAATTTGTGGCATAATACATTGTTTGTATAATCTACACCTCCTAAGAGATGAATAAATCATACATTCTTGTGTAACAGGACAGAAGGAGTTCCCACGTGCTCCAAGGAACTCTGAGCACATCTGTGGAATGTCAGAGCTCTGGTTCAGGAGTAAAACATCACTCAGGGTGGCTGTCTCATGGCTGCACGCACAGATGCCAAAGGATGGTGGTGGCATATCACCTCCAAAAGCAGGATGGGACCAAGGAGCAGACCAATCAAGTCAGCCCACCTTCATGGTTGCTGTGCCCTCTGCACGGATGTGAAGGCTCTTCTCCCTCTTCCTCATGAGGATGCAGTAAGCTACACCCATGCTTCCAGACAATATCTTATGGAAGAGAAGAGATGAAATCAAAAAAAAAAAAAAAAACTATTTTAAACTCAGCTCATGTGGCAAGTTGAATACACACTCAATGAGTAAAATGTGTAGTGTATAGATAATTATACATGCAAAAGATTAAAAATAGAGAGTAGCCAAGGGAGATTTGAATGGTCAGCTTTGGGGACAGAGTTGTCAGGGAGGGCACCAGTGAGGAGGTGACACTTGAGTAGAACTTGGAAGAGGTGAAGCAGCATGGCATCCAGCCTGTCAGGGAGGTGCATTTTTGGCAGATCAGGGGCAGTGGGCTGCTAAAAGAGACCAAGGAAGCTAGTGAGGAAGAAATGTGTGACTAAGGGACAAGGAAGCTCATGAGAGCAGAGCCATGTTAGATGGAAATGGAATAGCTTGGAGGAAAGTTAAAGTTTCTAGTCTTATCCAGAAGAGCAGGATATTCACTAACTTCAGACTTAAATTTAAGTGTATGTATATTTGTTAGGGATAATCAGTAAAATAGAAATATAATAGATAGCTTTCTAAAAAAGTAAAGATGGCAAAAAATATATATTTTTTTATTAGACAGGAGTCAAAAAGGAAAAACTAGAAATAAAGAGAAAGCCTAATAAATTGAAAGCCCAAAATAAGATTTAAAAATAAGTTCTATTATACATGATATATATGGTTTATATGTATGTATGTGTGTGTGTATATATATATAAATATATTTATATCTATCTCTGAAGAGTTAGAGAAAATTGGATTAGATATTAAAAATAG
>SJYC01067441.1:0-12365 GCA_006408675.1 Madoqua kirkii
GGTATGGTGTGGGGGGGGGGGGGGGAGGGGGGGGGGGGGGGAGGCCGTTGGGGGAGGGGGGATTAGGTCTCATTCACAGTTCTTCTTTGGGGCACACTGAAGAATGTAGAAAAGACAGATCCTTGTTCCAAAAGTCTTATCTGTGCTCAATGTTGTACTTTCAGTTTTCTGTGAATTGAGGGTAAGACATCATTGTGAGGAAAATAAGGAAACACTTGGAATCATACATACTATTTACCCCGACATTTACCCCAATTTCATTTCTTCTTCCCCATAGATATACACTGTTAGCTGCTTAAACTGGATCCTTCAAATGCTTATACTATGCAATCATATAGTACAGATTGGATATGAGATTATTATTTTATTATTATTTTACAAAAAGTCCTTTGTTGTTAAATTGTTCTGTGACTTTCTTTTTTCACTTAACATATCATGAAAGTCTATCTGTCAGTATATGTAGCTCTACCTCATGGTGTTATACTGCAGTTCAGTATTGTGATAAATTTACACATGTATATGTTCATTTAGACATTTCCCCATTGATAGATAATTTGAAAGTGAAAGTTGAAAGTGAAGTTGCACAGTCGTGTCTGACTCTGTGACCCCATGGACCGCAGCACACCAGGCTTCCCTATCCATCACCAATTCCCAAAAC
Organism: Madoqua kirkii; assembly: GCA_006408675.1. Classification (NCBI taxonomy): domain Eukaryota; kingdom Metazoa; phylum Chordata; class Mammalia; order Artiodactyla; family Bovidae; genus Madoqua; species Madoqua kirkii. The sequence goes on from SJYC01067441.1 coordinate 659, forward strand.
CTACTCAAACTCATGTCCATTGAATTGGTGATGCCATTCAACCATCTTGTCCTCTGTTATCCCCTTCTCCTCCTACCTTCAATCTTTCCCAGCATCAGGGTCTTTTCCAGTGAATTAGTTCTTTGCATCAGGTGGCCAAAGAACTGGAGTTTCAGCTTCAGCATCAGTTTTTCCAATAAATATTAAGGACTGATTTCCTTTAGGATTGACTGGTTAGTAACTCTATACAGAGAACCAAATGGCTAGGTCATTAGGCATGCACATCAAACTTAAATCCTACTGAGTTACTCTTCAGAATGGCTGCATACCATATTAGATCCCCACCCATGATAGAGTACAGAAACACAAAAACCTAATAGAAGCAGAAGAAATTAAGATGAGGTGGCAAGAATACACGGAAGAACAATACAGAAAAGGCCTTAATGACCGCTGTAACCAGAAAGATGTGGTCACTCACCAAGAGCCAGACATCCTAGAGTATTAAGTCAAGTGGGCCTTAGGAATCATTAGTATGAACAAAGCTAGTAGAGGTGATGTAATTCCAGCTGAGATATTTAGAGTCCCAAAAGATGATGTTGTTAAAGTGTTGCATTCGATATGTCAGCAAATTTGGAAAACTCAGCAGTGGACATAAGACTGGAAAAAGTCAGTTTTCATTCCAGTCCCAAAGAAGGGCAATTTCAAAGAACGTTCAAACTACCATACAGTTGTGCTCATTTCACATGCTAGTAAGGTTATGCTCAAAATCCTTCAAGCTAGGCTTTAGTAGTATATAGACTGAGAACTTTCAGATGTATAAGTTGGGTTTAAAAAAAGCAGAGGAACCAGAGATTAAATTGCCAACATTCATTAGAGCATAAAGAAAGCAAGGCAATTCCATAAAAACATCTACCTCTGCTTCACTGACTGTGCTAAAGTCTTTGTGTGGATCATAATGAATTGTGGAAAGTTCTTGAAGAGATGAGAGTAACAGTCTACCTCACCTACCACCAGAGAAGCCTGTGTGGGGGTCAAGAAACAACAGTTAGAACCTTACATGGAACAACAGACTGGTTCAAAATTGGGAAAGGAATACAACTAGGCTGTATATTGTCACCCTGCTTTCTACAAAGAGTATATCATGAGAAATGTGGGCTAGATGACTCACAAACTGGAATCAAGCTTGCCAGGAAAAATATCAACAACCTCAGTTATGCAGCTGATACCACTCTAATGGCAGAAAGTAAAGCAAAACTAAAGAGCCTCTTGACAAGGGTTAAAGAGGACAGTGTTAAAGAGGAGAGGTTAAAGAAGCTGGCTTGAAACTCTACATTCAAAAAACTAAGATCACGGCATCTGATCCCATCACTTCATGGCAAATAGAAGGGAAAAAGTAGAAATAGTGACATATTTTATTTTCTTGGGCTCCAAGATCACCGTGGACAATGACTGTTGCCATGAAATTAAAAGATGGTTGCTCCTTGGAAGGAAAGTTATGACAAACCTAGACAGCATATTACAAAGCAGAGATCTGTATAGTCAAAGACACTGTTTCTCCTGTAGTCATGTATGGATTTAAGAGTTATACTATAAAGAAGGCTGAACACTGAAGAACTGGTGCTTTCAAATTGTGGTGCTGAAGATTCTTGAGAGTCCCTTGGATAGCAAGATCAAACCAGTCAATCCTAAAGGAAATCAACCCTGAATATTCACTGGAAGGACTGCTGAAGCTGAAGCTCCTATACTCTGGCCACCTGATGTGAAGAGTCAACACACTGGAAAAGGCACTGATGCTGGTAAAGACTGAAGGCGAAAGGAGAAGGGGATGGCAGAGGATGAGATGGTTACATGGCATCATTGACTCAATGGGCATGAGTTTGAGCAAACTCCGGGAGATGGTGAAGGACAAGGAAATCTGGCATGCTGCAGTCCATGGGATTGCAAAGAGTCAAACATGACTTCATGACTGAACAACAACAGCCACAATGATCAGGAATATCATTTTCCCCTAAAGTGATTGCCAGATCAAAAGTGAGATTTTACTTCATTTCTAGTTTCTCTAACTATTGGTTATGTATTTGTTTTTCTTTGTGTAGTGACCATTTATATTGACTTTTCTGCTAACTGCCTGTTTTGGGAGAGACCAGCAGGACTGTCTGCTGGGTTTCCCCAGTGCTTCTTTCCCAATTACCCTGCTAGGATGATTCCGTGCCTCAACTTCCCAGGGTTTCCAGGTACTACTGATGTCGATATAAGCTCCAGCTGACAGACAAGGTATTTATCTATCTGCTTTGTCAAGGCCACTCAGATGTCTGCAAGAGTGCCACTGACACATATTCAGGTAGGCATCACTAATGCCCTTCCAAAGTCTCCATAAAAAAGGAGAGTGGCCGCATACCATTCTGGCATGAGGAGAGACTAGACACTGTGTACAACCTCCTGCTACTGGCCTGCTGAGCTGTGAGGGAATTAAGACCCTCAGCCTCTGTTCAGGCCACAGTACCCCGTCAGCTCATGTCTGAGGACTGCCTAATCCTGGAGACAGCCACCATGCCTTTCAGCACTGATGCACCAGAGTGGTTTCATTTGCATCTCTGTCAGACAGGGGTACCTTGTGGAAGGGGCAGCAGAACATCCATCACATCAAGCATCAGCATACCAGGGCTTGTTAAGTAGGAGGACATTGCTCCCTCTTCTGGGAGGGAGTAAGAGCTGGGAGATCAAGTCTCTCCTGGCAGCTCTGGATCTCACTTTGATGACAGCCCTTTAGTGGATCCAGTTCTGGGGTGACCTGGTCAGCAAGAGTAAACAAGAGTAACCACATGGATGAAGCGATAACTGGACCAGCACTCCCTCCCTCCCTCCTGTGGGAGAAGGCCCTATGGTCTTCCTCTAACACAAGGGAACTTGTGTGTGTGCGTACATTTTGTCTAGTCTTGATACCATTTTTTTTGTTTGCTTTTTTGTTTTTGGTCACAATGCGTGGCACGCGGGATCCTAGTTCTACAAAAAGGGTCTGAACTTGTGTCCCCTGCAATGAAAGTGTGGCATCTCAACAACTGAACAGTCGGGGAAGTCCCTAGTTTAAATGCTTTTATATTGGACAATCTTATGTTATTTTTAATAATTTTGTGATTAATAGTATGTAATTTGAAAGGGCTTCCTGTGGGTTGCATCCACTTATTACACTGTACTAGCATTCTGCAGCTGCTATAACAAAGCACCAGGACAGGGTGGTTTAAACAAGAATTTTTAATCTCATACTTCTGGAGGCTAGAGTCTAAGATCAAGGTGTAGTGATTGATCACAATCACAATAAGACTAGTGATTGTTGAACCATAAGGGACAGAGATTCTATTAACACATTTGCTTTCACTACTGAAAAATAAGTTACTTTTAGGAGGATTTTGGAAGATATTTCAGGCATGGAATATTGTTGAACAAGAATCATAGCAATAATAGTGAAGAAGTGAAGTGAAGTGAAGTCGCTCAGTCGTGTCTGACTCATAGCGACCCCATGGATTGCAGCCTTCCAGGCTCCTCCATCCACGGGATTTTCCAGGCAATAGTGCTGGAGTGGATTGCCATTTCCTACTCCAGGGGATCTTCCCGACCCAGGAATCGAACCCAGGTCTCCTGCACTGCAGGCAGACACTTTACCGTCTGAGCCACCAGGGAAGCTCATCCAATAATCCTGTGGCTGCGACTGTGATAATATAAATACATCTTAGTCTTATTGACTTTTCAGAAAAGAATGAACTGTTATCTTTAATTGCCCTGTTAGGAAAATATTCTAACCACGTGTATGGTATAATGGGTATAATCTTTATAGTGGTGTCATCTTTAGCCCTGGTTCCTAGCACAAGCTCCTAGAACCCTTGAAATCAGAGACAGAAGAGTCTTCTGTTATTCATAACGACTCACTTCAACCTACCAGAGTTTATGTTAATGAGGTGACTCTTGGAGGGGGTCCTAGAGAGGTTTGGGATAAGGGCTAGTCACTAGTAAGACTAATCAAGTCTTGATTAGAAAGTTACCCACTCCCAGCCCCCAGCTGTATCTCAACCTGACCTCTGCAGAGGGAAGAGGGACTGGAGGTGGAGTTCAATCACCAATGGCTGATGATTCTGTCAATCATGCCTTTGTAATGAAAGTTTCATGTAAGACTTCTAGATGAAAAGGACCAGACAGCTTCCAAGTTAGTGAGTACATGGAGGTTCTGGGAGGGAGGTGCTCCCAGAGAGGAAATGGAAATGCCACTCCCCACTAAACCATATCTTGCCCTACGCATCCCTTCCATTTGACTGTTCTTGGGTTATATCCTTTATAATAAACTGGAAATATTCATTAAAATGCTTTCTTGAGTTCTGGGAGCCATTCTAGCCAATTATCAAACCTGAGGTGGGGGTTGTGGGACCCCTCCAGCTTTGCAGCCAAGTCGGGTGGAAGAGTAGGTAGTTTGAACACCCAGTACCTGAGACTGGCATCTGATGTGGGGGTGTCTAGTGGGTCCAGGCCCCTAACCTATGCAGTTTGATACCAACTGACCATAGCTAGTTTTAGAATAGAGTTAAATCATGGGATTCCCAGTTGCTGTTTGGAACATTGAAGAATTGATGTTGGAGAGAACCATGCATTTGTTCTTGGAGGAGGGAAATACTTCTCAACAAAATTAAGGAGATTAAGATGTGAGCTTCAACCAGTAGTGGGCCTCCTTGAGATGCCCACCTGCCAAGTGGGAGTCACCTTTGTATGAAATAATGAACTAAAAAGGAAGAGATTATTTCCTGTTCAGTTTCCTTCTGCTGCCTCCATTTCTTGACATAACGATTGGAAATCAAAGATAAAGTTTCTTTGTTGAAATGATGTGTTCAAGCTCTAGAACTGTTTTTTTACATTTATTTGCTACTTTAATTTTTTTTTTTTGCTTTTTAAAAACATTTGCACTGATTCTTCCTTGTGGCATGTGGACTTTCTCTAGTTGCAGCAAGAGGGGGCTTCTATATTGTGATGTGTGGGCTTCTCACTGAGGTGCAGGGGCTTACTGGCCCCAAGGCATGTGGGATCTTAGTTCCCCAGTTAGAGAAAGGTTAATTCTTTACCACTGGATACCACCAGCAAAGAAGCTCCTAGAACTTCTAAAGCTTATAGTTAGAGGTGGAAACTGGAATCTTTATTTCATCATTCCTGAATATGAACTTTTGGAAACAAGAACACCTACCTAAGCTCTTTGTAGACATAAATGGTTTGAGATAAAATATTTTTTTCAAAACCACTGCAGTTTAGTATGGATGTGTAATTTCAGGATAGGCCCATAAAGACTTATTCAGTCATGAAAGCATGAAATGAAGAAACTACTAGCATTTATTTTATTTTATAAAAATTTGCTGCACATTAGAGAGAAAGGCAGTAGGCTGGTAAATGGAAAAAAAAAATTATTGCACTTTTCCCAAATGAGAGTTCAGCACCAGCATTTTTCTGCTTTGCTTCTTCCTTTTTTCCTTCCCTCTCTCCCATGTATGTTGTTACCACATCTCAGGCACTGATGGGGATATATCAGCCTGCTTCTTATGGAGCTTTAGAACAGTAGGGAAAATTGACCTAATCATGTCAGCTTGCATCATAGGGGTGAGATTACAGCTGTGATATGTGCCTCCAGGTGGGGTCCTAGGCATTCCATCTACATGGAACCTTGACCCATCCTGAGATGATGGTGATAGAGGGGGTATCCCCGAGGAAGTGACAGCTGATGGGAGGAGTAAATGCTACCAAAGTGAAGGAAATCAGAGGGAGCATGTTCCAAGCAGAAAGAACAGCTCATGAAAAGTCCCCACGTGGAAGGGAGTCTGATACTTTTTGTGCTTTTGAGGAAATGAGAAAACAGAAGGGCTGGAAAATGAGAGCAAAGATGGCATGGTGCAGAATGTGACTGGCCATAGTGTGGGGTGAGACCCTTTATGGAACATAAAAGTTTCAGTCTTTGACTTAAGAGCACTAGCAAGATTGCAGCAGAAACTTGGCTAGACTTGAATTTGAAAGATCTTTCCATATAAATGTGTGGAAAGCATATTGAAGTTGGGTGATGGAAGAAACGGGGAGTCTGGTGTGGAGGCTCTTATCTAGGCAAAGGTGATACTGTCATGAAGTAGAGTGATGGCAATGGGGATGGAGGACAGTGGGCTGGAGGCATTCAGGAGGTAAAACCAACCGCACACGGCAATGAGGTGGATATAGGAAGGTGTCAAGGATGGGGCTTAGGTTTCTGTCTTGTAGAGCAACATGATACCATTGGTGGAGGAGGGAATTTAGGGAAAAAAAAAACTAGGTTTGAGGGAGGGTTCAGGGTTGGAGGGTGTGCAGATCATGAGTTCAGGTTTGGGTAATTTGAGTTTGAGCTGCCATTTAGAAAGCCAAGTGGAGACGCCAAGGAGACAGTTGAAAACGTAGCTCTGGAGGTCAGGGAACTAGCTCAGGATGGGTGTGTACCTTTAGGAGTTGCCAGGTCAATAGGTGTTAGCTGAAGCCATGAACTTGGAAGAGATTTCTCATCTGGGAGAGTGGATTGAGAAGAAAGTATAGCCTAGGACCACGTCCAGCATACCTGCCCAATGGAGAGGTCAGGGAACAAAGGAGAATAGGAGGAAAGCCTAAGGAAGTAGCAGTGAAACCAGGAGAGCTTGGTGTCATAAAACCAAGGGTAAATGTGTTTTCAGAAAGGAGCAGCCCATGATAAAGTGCTGCAGGGAAACTGAGTGAGAGAGAGAAAAAAAGCCGTCTGTTGAGTTTCACTGTCTGGGAATCCCAGCTGACCACAGTTGAGCTGTTTGTGTGGACTCAGCGTGGAGTAAGGAAATGGAGCAGTCTTGTTTGACAAGTTCTGTCATTTATCTTGTTTTGGATTTGAGTTTTGTATCACTTGCTGCTGCCAGAGGAGGGTACAATTCAGTTGAGGATCTCCCAGCTGAAAAATAAAGAATAAGTGACAGTCTCACTGCACTAGTTTGCACGTGCTCCCCAAAAAAGCCCAGTGGGCAGAAGCCTGTGAACTATAGTTATCGACTTTCCACATTAGGGCAGTAAAGTTTGGTATTCTCAGACACTCCAGATTCTTACTGATTTTTTTTTTTTTTTGATTGGAACTAGTGTGTACTGAGACTCAGAAAACACCATTCATAAAAGATTTTTAAAAAAACCTGATAAATTGAGTTTAATCAAAATGAGAAACTGCTGCTTATGAAAAATACACTGAATAAAACATTAAAAGACACACCAGAGACTGGGAGAAAATATTATCTATGTTCAAGTCTTTTATCTGCCTGAAATAGGCTTATATCCAGGACATATAAAAAGCTCTTAAAACTCAAAAATAAGAAATTAAAAGATGAGCAAGAGATTTAAAAAGACATTTCACAAAAGAAGGTATGCTGCGGCTGCTGCTAAGTTGCTTCAGTCGTGTCCGACTCTGTGCGACACCAGAGATGGCAGCCCACCAGGCTCCCCTGTCCCTGGGATTCTCCAGGCAAGAACACTGGAGTGGGTTGCCATTTCCTTCTCCAATGCATGAAAGTGAAAAGTGAAAGTGAAGCCGCTCAGTCGTGTCTGACTTTAGCGATCCCATGGACTGCAGGCCACCAGGTTCCTCTGTCCGTGGGACTCTCCAGGCAACAGTACTGGAGTGGGTTGCCATTTCCTTCTCTGAAAATGAAGGTATACAAATGGCCAACAGGCTGTTCTTCAGAAACCCCAGACCCCCTGGTTTTGACGCCTTCACTTAGGCCCATCTCTGCACCAGGAGCATTTTCCCTGGATAGCTGCATGGCTCCCTGTTGACAGTCTTCAGGGGGTGCCTGGCTTCCTCCTGTTACTCTTGCTGGCTCTTGCCATAATCATCTCCTCTCCCTCTTGCCTACTGCCTGTCCTGGGGACAGCATGGTTGTGTTCAATGTATGTGATGTGATAATTAGTTTCCTGGTATACATGCCTCCCATCCAGCTTTCTCCTACAACAAAGAGGTCTGGTCTGTGAAACCAAGATACTGCACGTGACTTCTAAGGCTGAGTTGTAAAAGACACTATAGCTGACACTTGGCTCTCACTCTGGGAGAAGTCAGGTGCCATGTTGTGAGGATGCCCAAGGAGCCCTGTGGAGAGGCTCCTGCTGCGAGGGAACAGGGGCCTCTGGCCTACCCCTGAGCTAAGCTGCAGGATTAGCATGTGTGTAAGCCACCTTGTGAAGACCTTGCCCCAGTGAAGCCTTCAGATGGCAACTTACATCAGCCTCATTGCAGATGCTGAGCCGGGCCTAGTTAAGCCTCTCCTGAGTTCTTGACCCATAGAAGCTGTGTGAAATAATGAATGCTTACTATTTTAAGCTGTTAGGTTTGGAGGTGGCTTGTTATGCAACCGCTGATAACTAATAGAGGTTTGAGAGAATAAGTAGGTCCAACCTGGCTTGGTATCTAAGCCACATTCTTCTGACTACTAAGAAAATGAGTATTTTGACCCTTCCCATGTATAGTTGTTGGAGTAGGAAATGGCAACCCACTCCAGTATTTTTTCCTGGAGAATCCCATGGACAGAGGAGTATCGTGGGTTATGGTCCATGAGTCGAACATGCAGAGAGTTGAAATGACTGAAGTGACTTAGCACAGCACAGCATATATATAGGTGTAAACTTATTGCATTTGTCCCTTAGTTCTGAACCTGTAGAAATGGGAGAAAGGAGGGTGAGGAAGATGTGGGGTACAGCAGATCAGAGTTATAGGTAGGAATACTGAATACCCTGCCAGGCTCCTCTCTCCATGGGATTTTCCAAGCAAGAATACTGGAGTGGGTTGCCATGCCCTCCTCCAGGGCATCTTCCTAACCCAGGGATCAAATGCAGATTTCATTAAGCATGTCTTCTGCATTGGTAGGCGCGTTTTCTACCACTAGCACCATCAGGGGAGCCCCAGGGATACTTTGGGGAGAGAAAACCTGAAAAGATAATTTTTAAAAAGCTTAGAGAAATAATGGGTGACCCCACCCAAGAAACTGTCAGCAAAAATACATGTTGCTGTCTACACTCTCGGGTCAGGTTTGTGGGGAATCCAGTCATGTGAAAATTGCACACAGACAGCGGGTGAAGCCTAATTAGGTTATTTCCCCAAAGTTCACACCAAAGTGGAAAGCAAAAGGAGTGCATGTCTACAGAAAGGACAATGCTTTGCCGATTAACTGGGTTTTGAGGGCGAGTCTCATAAGAGATTTCTCTGCCTCTGGCTCCCCCCTGCAAGGCTTATTTACTCTTAAAACATCCTTGAGGGACCCCAGGGGAAGAAAAGGGACGAAAACCCCAAAGATAAACACCTGGCAGGGCTCACAGAACGTAGTCCCGGGTTCACACCAGAGGCGCGAGGAGCAGCTGCGAGGCCGCGGCCCTTGGATAATGTTTTTACCATTTCCCCTTGTGCTCTGGATCCCTGGCCGTCCCTGACCAGTCTCAGTCTCAGTCCCTCTTCTGCTTTAGGAATCTGTTCACCCAAACAGATTAAGCAGAGACAGAGGCCTAAATAATTTGAACAGGGGTAACAGGCGGGGCGGCTCAGCCACGTTGTCAGGAGACCACAGCAAGGTGACTTTTATTTCCTTTCATGTCTGAGGCTGTGGAGGGGCAACTCCAGGCGGGGCCAAGCTCAGAGGTCTCTGGGTCTGGCACCCAAGGCCAGGACTCTCTCGAATTCACCCAACTAGCAGGAAACGGTGTTAGAGCAAAACGCCAAACAAACTGCTCCATAATCAGTTAAAAGATAAATCTCACAAAGCAAACAACTGAGTCCCTGGATGTTTTGAGTCCCTTTCTCCAAGAGAGCAAAAACAAAGAAAATTCCTAAGTTACCAACAGGAGGGTCAGGCCTTCCAATTCCAGACCTTTGCATGTGTTAAGCAAAACCAAGAATAAGCAAGAAAATATGCTATTTGAATTGCGTTCAAAACGTCTTTTACAAGTGAAGCAAATTACTTCTGCATGTTTCTGGGGCTCTGCGGAGAACAGTGTTCTGCGTTTAATGGGTAAAATTACACAATTTGCTTTTAACAGTAAACCCGAAGCCACGGTGGCTTCAGACAGCATCGCGCTCGCGAGGATTCCCTCCATGCAGCTCCACTCCCAGCAATTTTCGAGCACTTTGGAGGCAGTTGTCCGCATTTCTCGCAGCGCAGCGAGCAGAGGCCGGGAGGGCGCCGGCGAGGACGCTGCCCTTTCCCTTGAAAGTTTTGCTTCTCTTCCTCCCGCGCCACCGGTTTCTGGGATTGGGGTCTCTCTGATGTGCCTGGTGGAGGCCGGCGGGGCACCGAGTCGTCCTGAGTTACAGATTTACCGTTAGGGGGTCCCGCCCTTAAAGGTGGGTGCCAACTGCGCCAAGAGTCTCTGTGGCGGGGGCAGTCCCCGCGAGGTCTGGCTGGATGTCCCTAAGGCTCCACTTTTGCGTCCAAGCGTTCCTAGGAGCGGGCGGGAGGCGCGTCCAGGGACGGAGCGGCCGCCCCCCGGTTCTGGCCCCGCGCTGCCCGCGCGCCCCGCCCGCTGCTGGCGTGTCCGTCCAGCAGGGGGCGCCAGCGCTGGCCTCTCGCTCTGCCCATCGGGGCGGGCGAGCCTGGGACCCTGCCTCCCTGCTTGCCCGCGGTCCGCCCCCAGCGCGCGTCCGGCCGTCCCGAGCCGAGCGGCGCATCCGGGCCGAGCGAGGAAGAGGACCGCGAGTTCCTCGAAAGGGACCAACTCGCCAAGCGCCCAGGAGAAAGGGCAGCGGACGCGTGGCCGACAGGGGTGGTGGCGCCGGATCCCCGCGCCCAGGCCCCTACGGCCCGCGGCATGGCCCGGGGCTCGGCGCTGCGGTGGCTGTGCGTCCCGGCCGTCTGGGCGGTCGCCGCGCTCTTGCTCTGCGTGTCCAGGGCCTCAGGTAGGACTCACCAGCCCGCGTCCACCCGGGCACACCTCCTCCAAGCGCGGGCAGAGGGCTTGCCACTCGCGCGCCCGTCCCTTCCCTCGCGATGCTGCTGCTCCGGCCGCCGCGCCGGCGCCGGTGCTCCTGGGCGAGGGGCGCCTGGCGAGGGCCCCCCCCTCCGTGCCCACCTCAGCCCGGCTCCGCATCTGCGCCCCGCCGCCCGGGGCTGCTTTCAATAAGGCGCGCTCCTGGGACGCCTAAGTGTTTCCAGAGGCTAGGGCGGGCGGCGCCGGCGCCCGCGAGGAGCCCCTAGCCGGGGATTTCCGAGGGTCGTGTGGATGCGGCCGGCGCCCAGGTCCTCAGACGTGTCCGAGGTTCTCAGGACTTTATCTCGGCCCGCTCCCCGAGATTCTTTCCAGAGCTCCAGGTCCGCGGCGCCCGGGTCTGCGCCGACATCTCCCCAGGGCCGGCGCCGTGGTGGGATGAGGCTCAGGGAAGGGCGCTCCCGATCCCCGCCCCTTGGTTGGAAGGGAATTTGGCTTCCCTTTTGTTGGCCCCTCACCTCCTCCGCCACCGCCGAGAAGTGGCCAGAGCAGCGTTTCCTGTGCCTGGGGTCCGGGGTCCCCGGGCCGCCTTTCCGCTGCTGGAGACCTAGCCTTTTTCGGGCTGGCTGGAGGGTGGGCCGGGCTCCCGGGTGGCATTCCCCTCGAGGGTTGCACGCTGTTGGGCTGCGTGGACCCCGGGGCGAGCAAGAGGTAACATCGCGTTCGGTGGAAGCCAGGGGGATCGGCCTAGGGTGCCACGCTGTCC
>SJYC01067442.1:0-46883 GCA_006408675.1 Madoqua kirkii
TTCCCGCACCCTGCTGCGGCGAGGGAGGGCGGCGGAACCTCTAGGTTTGAAAGCTAAGGGGGTTCACCTCGTGACCCAGAAATGTGTGAGCCTCCCCTTACACCTAAGTGGGTCTCGGTGTCCCCCACTCAGTGTACGGTGCCCCCTCCCCCCGGCATTTCTGCACGTAGGTGAGAATTAGACAAAAGGCACTAGAAGGGGGCTCGGTGGTTTTCGTCTTCTGCTGCCAACTGCGCGCTCCAGGGATCCATCCAACGATTCAGGAATGCTGGGCAGCCTTTCCTGGGGGGACGTTTGGGTTTAATACAAGAGCCAATTACGTCACATATCCTTGGTTACTTGATTTGGGAAAGGGGTTTGCGGTTCTGTCGCTGTCCCTTAAAGCGTAAGCCGCTCAAGGTGCGCGGTGCAAAGGTAAGTAAACCAGACCTAAGTTAGTCTGTGCGTTTTAAACAGCATCCCTCTGGATTTCTGCACCCCTTATCCCGCTAGAATCCCTCTCCTGTTTCGAGTCAAGCGGTGCATTTGCTGCGCTGCGGGAGGGAAAAGAAGGGGCTTAACCGCGGGGACTCGACGTGCCATTGAACAGCGTTTGCCGGTGGCCATGTGGGGGTTAATTGCTCTGCAAAATGCTACCGCGCAAAACCTGTGGCCCAGCGGTTTTAGTTGCATTTGCCAGGGTAGAGTTAGAAGTGGGTGATGTGAGAAAAGGTGATGGATTTGCTCCTTAAATCAAGATTGCAGCAAGACTGGAAGGTTGCTCACATTTTGGGCAGTGGAGTTTAAACATTGTCATAGTTTCCAGTAGAGTTAAAGAAATCTCTGAGGAACAAAGCAATCCAATATCACTTTCCTTAATTTCTGAACCCTGTGTGGAGGTAATTTCCTTTCTCCAGTAAAATAATAGTAATTTCTATAGGGGAGGGAGTAAGGAAGCTGTTTATAATTCTCTTTCTTCTCGAATGTTAGGTGAGGTGGAAATGCAAAGAATAAGATCATATTCAAACTATGAACACAATTTTATGATTACAGGAGATTCAAGTATCTGGCATCTTTTCTGCTGTAAAGAGGAATCCCTGTAATCTGAGTGTATTTTATATGCAAAGCATACGTTACTATGTAAAAACAAGGAAACGGTATTCTAAAAGGATTTATAAGTTCTGTGTTTTTATAGAAGGCTCTGTTCCTTAGGGAGACAAATGCTTAATTTTGGACTGTGTGCTCTGCCTGGGTTTGACAAGCTGGGAGTTTTGGGGTCTCCTCACCCCTGACTTTGACAGTGCAATGTTTACTTCTGGCCCAGATCCCTGGAGTGATGGTGGTAATAAATAATGATAGTGATCCATTTGAAAGTAAGTAAATGAAAACATCTTGAAAAAGAAGACTTTGTGGAAAAAGAAAAGCTTTTTATATACTCTATAGTAAGGCAACATGTTTTTCTTATTATGGCTGTGTACCAAGAAAAGAAGCACACATTTGAAAATTTTCAGTATTTAATAGCAAAAGCAAGTTTAACCCTCATGTCTACTTGACAAAAATGCCATCTGGACAGTGACCGCCACTATGCGGCATTCAGTGTGAGCTGCTGTACTGAACTGTTTTTAAAAATGGCCATAGGTACCGAGGGGCTCTAGTAAAGCAAGTCATAGTTAGAAAACTTACAAGAAATCTGCTTAACATTTTGCCTTCAGAAAAGCAACATGGGTTTAAAAAGGTACATTGACCAGGGGTTTTGGGTGACAGCAGTCTGCAGATTTACAAGGCAATGTGAAATACCGTTTCTATTTTTATTGTTAAGCCGTTTTCTTGTTGTTTGGTCAAAATACCGCTGTAAGTGTTGTGTGTGTGTCACTCTCTGTTATGGTGTGATTTGTCATGAATTACTTGTCCCCTGTGAACGTTTTGTCTTTCTACCCTTGGTTTAACCTTTGAGACATTGAAGCCTGGAAGAATTTGGGTTTCACGCTCTAGCCTTTGGAATCTTTTCCTGAGATCAATGGGATAGAAATGCAGGGGCAGGGGAACAGCCTGTCTGACAGGTAGGGAAGATTAATTCCCTAAAGAGGGATTTCTAAAGCAAGGTTGCAGCTGGAGAAGTGGCACTCCTTTAAAATGCATTCCACGGGAGGCCAGGATGTGGAAAGTTATCATTATCATTGAAATGGGAACTGGGTGTGAAAGGCTTGGCACCCCCCTAATCTGTAGAGCCCTGGCCACTCTGATTCAGTATAGGAAATTTGTGCACGCTAACTCTTTTCTCAAGGAGAGGTGTAATTATATACTTCCAAATTGTAGTCAGGGAAGAGAAAGTGGGTAACTAACTGTTATCTGCACCCAAGGTTTATAACCATCTTCTAAAACATTCATTGATGTCAGGGGCCTTTTGGTGTTTATCTGGTCCATTCCCTGGGAACCTGGAGGGGGACTGGCAGCATCCTGTGGTTACCACCTGGAGAAGGGCTGGGCTGTGAAGCTTTGGGTTTACTCTGCTGTCCCCCTTGGGGATCCCTTTGTGTGCTGTGATATGTTCCTGGTAAAGAAGGTTGCCATTAAGATATTTCTTTCTTTGGGGTCCCTGTGGTGGCTGCCAGGTGGATCCTATGAATACCACGCCTGGAAGGTGTCAAAGCAAAGTAACCAGAGAAGTTACATGTACCTATACTCCACAGCAGTAGGCTACAGTGAGGATTTCTGTCATTTAAGAGCACACTGAGTTAACTAGCCCTCCAGGAGGGCACCGAGGTGTGGAAACCCCAAGGCTGGAAGCATCTGAGACTTGGGGGAAACCTTCCCCCACTCCAGGAGGATTTGAAGAAGCTGCCACATTCTCCCCCAGATAACATCTCAAAAGTGACAGAGCGCTTACTGAAGCTCATTCCAATGACAAAGACACACCAAGAGAAGTGTTTTGCAGAGAAGTGTTGCTGATTAAGTCTGGATTTTACATGTCCGATAGCAGTTTCATGAAAGGACAGCTGGGCTGAAAGAACTGGTTTTGAAAACATTTCTTCTCAAGTGACTCTTTGAGTTCTTTGGTTTTGTATTGTAGAATTGTATCACTATAAAGGAATTGCTACGATTTTGGTGGGTAGTGCAGTCTTCTTGAATTTTGAAACAAAAATCTAAGCAACAAGACCAGTTCTGGCCCACTAATTATGGCTGCAGCTGGCTGGGGTTTGTACCAGCCTTCTTCTAGTATGTATTTATTTGGTTTTGCTGAGGAGCTTGCCAAGTTGGAAATAAGGGCGGGGCAGCTCTGCTTGCATGTGCTGTTGTCATAAAATATGTCTGGGGTGTGATCTGTTTAAAATTGTATTAACAGAGTAGCCAAGGAATTGTTGAACAGTGTTGGGAAAACGTTTCAAAAATAAGGAATTGTGTTGGTGTTATTTGTACCATTTTGGGGATTTCTGTTTTTTTTCTTTTCCCCCAAGTTCTACTGAAAGAACCAAAAAAATCAAAAGTCAAAAGCCAAAGGGAAGGAAATAATTACAGAAAAATCTAGCCTGATTAGACTTAAGTGGCTTGTCCTCTAAAAAGTCTTAAGTTCCAGTGAGATGTCTTGGTGTGTCTTTGTCATTGGAATGAGCTTCAGTAAGCGCTCTGTCACTTTTGAGATGTTATCTGGGGGAGAATGTGGCAGCTTCTTCAAATCCTCCTGGAGTGGGGGAAGGTTTCCCCCAAGTCTCAGATGCTTCCAGCCTTGGGGTTTCCACACCTCGGTGCCCTCCTGGAGGGCTAGTTAACTCAGTGTGCTCTTAAATGACAGAAATCCTCACTGTAGCCTACTGCTGTGGAGTATAGGTACATGTAACTTCTCTGGTTACTTTGCTTTGACACCTTCCAGGCGTGGTATTCATAGGATCCACCTGGCAGCCACCACAGGGACCCCAAAGAAAGAAATATCTTAATGGCAACCTTCTTTACCAGGAACATATCACAGCACACAAAGGGATCCCCAAGGGGGACAGCAGAGTAAACCCAAAGCTTCACAGCCCAGCCCTTCTCCAGGTGGTAACCACAGGATGCTGCCGGTCCCCCTCCAGGTTCCCAGGGAATGGACCAGATAAACACCAAAAGGCCCCTGACATCAATGAATGTTTTAGAAGATGGTTATAAACCTTGGGTGCAGATAACAGTTAGTTACCCACTTTCTTTTCCCTGACTACAATTTGGAAGTATATAATTACACCTCTCCTTGAGAAAAGAGTTAGCGTGCACAAATTTCCTATACTGAATCAGAGTGGCCAGGGCTCTACAGATTAGGGGGGTGCCAAGCCTTTCACACCCAGTTCAAGTTACATGTACCTATACTCCACAGCAGTAGGCTACAGTGAGGATTTCTGTCATTTAAGAGCACACTGAGTTAACTAGCCCTCCAGGAGGGCACCGAGGTGTGGAAACCCCAAGGCTGGAAGCATCTGAGACTTGGGGGAAACCTTCCCCCACTCCAGGAGGATTTGAAGAAGCTGCCACATTCTCCCCCAGATAACATCTCAAAAGTGACAGAGCGCTTACTGAAGCTCATTCCAATGACAAAGACACACCAAGAGAAGTGTTTTGCAGAGAAGTGTTGCTGATTAAGTCTGGATTTTACATGTCCGATAGCAGTTTCATGAAAGGACAGCTGGGCTGAAAGAACTGGTTTTGAAAACATTTCTTCTCAAGTGACTCTTTGAGTTCTTTGGTTTTGTATTGTAGAATTGTATCACTGTAAAGGAATTGCTACGATTTTGGTGGGTAGTGCAGTCTTCTTGAATTTTGAAACAAAAATCTAAGCAACAAGACCAGTTCTGGCCCACTAATTATGGCTGCAGCTGGCTGGGGTTTGTACCAGCCTTCTTCTAGTATGTATTTATTTGGTTTTGCTGAGGAGCTTGCCAAGTTGGAAATAAGGGCGGGGCAGCTCTGCTTGCATGTGCTGTTGTCATAAAATATGTCTGGGGTGTGATCTGTTTAAAATTGTATTAACAGAGTAGCCAAGGAATTGTTGAACAGTGTTGGGAAAACGTTTCAAAAATAAGGAATTGTGTTGGTGTTATTTGTACCATTTTGGGGATTTCTGTTTTTTTTCTTTTCCCCCAAGTTCTACTGAAAGAACCAAAAAAATCAAAAGTCAAAAGCCAAAGGGAAGGAAATAATTACAGAAAAATCTAGCCTGATTAGACTTAAGTGGCTTGTCCTCTAAAAAGTCTTAAGTTCCAGTGAGATGTCTTGGTGTGTCTTTGTCATTGGAATGAGCTTCAGTAAGCGCTCTGTCACTTTTGAGATGTTATCTGGGGGAGAATGTGGCAGCTTCTTCAAATCCTCCTGGAGTGGGGGAAGGTTTCCCCCAAGTCTCAGATGCTTCCAGCCTTGGGGTTTCCACACCTCGGTGCCCTCCTGGAGGGCTAATTAACTCAGTGTGCTCTTAAATGACAGAAATCCTCACTGTAGCCTACTGCTGTGGAGTATAGGTACATGTAACTATTTAGGTTAAAATTAATTAAACTGAACTGAAATGAAAGATTCAGTCCCTCCACTGCACAAGCTGCATTTCAGGGGCCTAATATTTGTGGTGCTAGTGGTAAAGAACCCGCCTGCCAGTACAGGAGACACAAGAGATGTGGGTTTCATCCTTGGGTTGGGAAGATCCCCGGGAGGACATGGCTACCCACTCCAGTATCCTTGCCTGGAGAGTCCCATGAACAGAGGAGCCTGGAGGGCTACAGTCCTTAGGGTTGCAGAGAGTCGGACACGACTGAAATGATTTAGCACACAAATGTGACAGGTGCTCGAATGGTCCAGGAACATAGAGGACATTTCCAGCACTGCAGGAAGCTGTTCACCACCACTCCTCTTTGCCAAGCGTCTCTGTGTTAGTCACCTTTGTTTCAGGAATGTCTTGTGGAGTCCAGAGTCAGGGAGGGGTTTACCTTGTTTGCTTAGAGTTCTGTTTGTTGACTGTGGGAGATTTGATGGCAAAAATGAACTGGATTGACTGACTCTAATCTGTAGAATTAGATTAGAGAGGCTTCCCCAAGAGGGGTTTAGCAGAGATGTGATGACCGAGGCAACAAGTATACACTTACATACCATATAGTGCTGATTTGGGGAAAACGTTAGTTCTAAAGAATCTGCATATTAAGGGCTAGACAAAATTGTATGAACATGTTGTGTGTGTGCATGTGTGTGGGAGGGCCACATCATGGCTTCAGTGCCATTAAAAAAAACGCATGAAATGGTCATAGTGATGACTTTTGGTTCAGATTAGACTGAGTCTGACGTAATGGAGGAATCTTCAAGTGTTGAAAGGAAACACATAACACATCAAGGTTTAAAGGGCAGATGCAAAAAATTCCAGCACAAGAAAGGATGAAGAAACTTGCCTGATTACTGGTTGGATTCCCCCGCACAATGCCAGGCACGATGGGGCGTGCAAAAGCAGTTTCCCACTTGGGGAAGAAAATCACAGTAGGGTGAGACAGGGAGCTGGGGAGATGATCTGAGAACATGTTCACGGGCCAATCAGTCCAATCTGAACTGAGCCTTGATATGCTTCAGCTACGATTTGCCAAAGATTTCCTGTAGCAAACAGCTCTGTGATAATGCCTGATAGCCGCCAACCTTCCTGAGATCTTCTCATTTACCTCAGAGCCACCACGTGGGATGTGGTGGAATGTGTTTGTGGAATGTGTTTGCAGATGGGAAAGGGCTGAGAGAGAAGGGCGGGCGTGGAAAGAGGCAGCCAGAGCACCGTCCTCAGAGAGGGAAATGGTGTGGAGTCAAGAGGGTGAGGATCTTAGCTCTCAGGCAAATGCAGGGTGTGATGTGATAAGCAGGGCCAGATATGGTGAGCTACAGCCATGTTTTCAGAGGATGATTTGGCAGCAGCCCCGGGTAGTGGTAGGGGAGCTAAGTGGGTAGCAGTTGCACCCCAGAAAGGAGGTGCTTGAAAAATCAAGGGGCTTGGCCTTGGATTTGCTGGGGGAATTCCCAGGGAAGGCCTCGGTGGAGGAGCATCCTGGGAGGAAACTGAGGCAGAAGGAAATGTCCAGTTATTCCTTAGGGGTGTGGAGGAGGGACACACACAACAGTTTGGCTTCTGGCAGACAATGGGCACTGGGAAGGAGAGTGAGTAGGGTTGGGGGGATGGTGAGGAATTGAGAGGGGGCTTAAGAGTTCCATCTAGAAAGTGAGCCACTTCTGGAGGATGGTAAGAGGGGTGTAGAAAGGGAGTGAGGGCCAAGGCTGAGAAGGCTTCAGGCGCCACCTCTGGGTCACATTCGGTTAAGTGTCCACCTTGGTGTCCTGTTGCAGGATGTTGCCTTATGTTTTCAACTGTTAGCAAACATTTGGAAATAACAGTTAGAAACTGGGAATTTTTCTCCAGACAGTGAAATCACCACCAGGTCACTGTAGTTTCTGTATGACACTGAATACATTTCTAGAGCATCTTAAAGGCTACCGAATAGATGGTGACGAGGGGGAGCTCTGTCTTAGTGAACATGAGACATGGAGGGATGGGTCGTGCATCTGGTTATTTTGCAAAAAGAAACACAGAAGAACCTAGAAAGTGACATCAGTTACCTCAGATCTTTTTACAGTAAAGGCACGTGTTAGCCGTTCAGTCATGTCCGACTCTTTGCAACCCCATGGACTATAGTCCACCAGGCTTCTCTATCCATGGGATTTCCCAGACAAGGATACATTCCCTTCCCCAGGGAATCTTCCCCACCCAGAACTGAACCTGGGCCTCCTGCACTGCCAGCAGATTCTTTACTATCTAAGCCACCAGGAAAGCCAAAAATAAAGGTAAAATATGCATAAAATAGATCTTTGAACCCATTTTAAGTGTACAGTACCCCAGTGTTAAGTATCTCCACCTTGTTCCACCGTTACCACTGTCCATCTTCAGAATTGTCTTTATCTCCCAGATGGAGACTTGCCCCCGTTAAACCCCAATGACCCATTCCTCCTGCCAGCGATGACAGTTCCCATTCTACTTATGAATCTGACTACCATAGATATCTCAAATAAATGGAAGTGTATGGTACTTGTCCTCTTGTAAATGGCTTTTTTCACTTAATATAGTCTTTTCAAGTGTTCATCCATCTCATAATATATATTAATACTTCTTTCTAAGACTGAGTAATACTCCATTATGCACGCATGTACCTACACCCCGTGCACATACTACATTTTGCTTTACCGCTTTTTCTGTCTGTTGGCAGACATTTGGGTTGTTTCCACCTTTTGGCCTTTGTGAATAGTGCTGTTATGAACATAGTTGTACAGGTTTCAGTTCTTTTGGATATATACCCAGAAGTGGAATTGCTGGATTGGAGAAGGCAGTGGCAACCCACTCCAGCACTCTTGCCTGGAAAATCCCACGGATGGGGAGCCTGGTAGGCTGCAGTCCATGGGATCGCTAAGAGTCGGACGGGACTGAAGGACTTCACTTTCACTTTTCACTGTCATGCACTGGAGAAGGAAATGGCAACCCACTCCAGTGTTCTTGCCTGGAGAATCCCAGGGACAGGGGAGCCTGGTGGGCTGCTGTCTATGGATTGCACAGAGTCGGACACGACTGAAGCGACTTAGCAGCAGCATGGTCATCTAAGTTTACTTTATTGAGTAACCACCATGCTGTCAACATTATTTTCTGCTTTACTGATAATAGCCTTCATAATGAGTGTGAAGTGGCTTTCATCTCATTGTGGCTTTGATTTGAATTTTTCTAATGATTAGTGATGTTGAGCATTTTTTCGTGTCATTTGTGTATATTTCATGGCCATTAGTGTATCTTTTTTGGAAATATGTCCCAGGTGACCCTGATGGTAATGAACCTGCTTGCCAGTGCAGGAGATGTAAGAGACGTGGTTTTGATGCCCTGGGTCAGGAACGTTCCCTGGAAGAGGGCATGGCAACCCACTCCAGTATTCTTGCTTGGAGAATCCCAAGGACAGAGAACCCTGGTGGGCTATAGTCCATAGGGTCGCAAAGAGCTGACACAATTTAACTGACTTAGCATGTACTATTCAAATCCTTTGTCCATTTTAAAATCAGATTGTTTGGGTTGTCTTGGTTGAGTTGTAGGAGTTGTATATCTTCTAGATATTGACTCTTTATCAGATATATGATTGCATTTATTTTCTCCCATTCTGTGGGTTGCTTTTCCACACTGTTGATAATATCCTTTGGTGCACAAAAATTTTTAATCAAAAAAATTAATTTATCTATTTTTTAAAAAACCTGTGCTTTTGGTATCACATCCAAGAAATCATTGCTAAGTCCAATGTCCTGAAGCTTCTCCACTTTGTTTTTTTCTTAAAGTTTATAATTCTAGCTTTTGATTAGGTCCTTGATCCAATTTCAGTTAACTTTTGTAGACTGAGTAAGGTAGGGGTTTGACTTCATTATTTTTAATGTGGAAATATAGGTTTCCCAGTACTCTTTGTTGAAAAGACTTTTCTTTATTCATTGAATAGTCTTGGTATCCTTGTCATTTGCTCCACATGTAGAGTGGGGCAATCTGGATTCTCTGTTTTATTCCATTGGTCTGTGTCTATCCTTTTGTCACAGTTTTGATTACTGCAGCTTTGTAGTATGTTTTGAGATCAGGAAGTATGGGTGCTCCAACTTTTTCAAGACTGTTTTGGCTATTTGGGATACCTTGAAATTACATATGAATTTTAGGGTGGATTTTCTCTTTTGACAGAAGTGTCTGTTGGATAAAGATTGCACTGAATCTGTGCCTTGCTTTGGATGGTCAGTTCAATTCAGTTCAGTCAGTTGTGTCCGACTCTTCGATCCCATGAACCGCAGCACGGCAGGCCTCCCTGTCCATCACCAGTTCCTGGAGTCCACCCAAACCCATGTCCATCGAGTCAGTGATGCCATCCAACCATCTCATCCTCTGTCGTCCTCTTCTCCTCCTGCCCCCAATCTTTCCCAGCATCAGGGTCTTTTCAAATGAGTCAGTTCTTCACATCAGGTGGCCAAAGTATTGACATTTCAGCTTCTGAAACATCAGTCCTTCTAATGAACACCCAGGACTGATCTCCTTTAGGATGGACTGGTTGGATCTCCTTGCAGTTCAAGGGACTCTCGAGAGTCTTCTCCAACACCACAGTTCAAAAGCATCAAGTCTTCGGTGCTCAGCTTTCTTTATAGTCTAACTCTCACATCCATACATGACTACTGGAAAAACCATAGCCTTGACTAGATGGACCTTTGTTGGCAAAGTAATGTCTCTGCTTTTTAGACACCTTAACAAATGTTATAGTTCACAAACACAGATTTTCTTTCCATTTATTTAGATGTTCTTTAATTTCTCTCAACAGTGTTTTGTAGTTTTCAGTAAAGAAGTCTTTCACCCACTTGGTTAAATTTATTACTGGTATTAATATTTTATTATTTTTGATGCTTTTGTGAATGGATTACTTTCTCAATTTCCTTTTTGGATTAATTTCTGTTACTATATAGACATGCAGCTGATTTTACATGTTAATTTTGTATCCTGCAAGTTTGTTTAATCTGTTTTTTAGCTCATGTAGAATTTTTTTATATCTATATGTAAGATCATGCCATCTGTGAACAGAGATAATTTACTTCTTTCCAATTCTGGGTGCCTTTTATTCCTTTAAAAAATTTTTGCCTAGTTGCTCTGTCCAGAACTTCCAATGTTACGTTTAATAGACATCCTTATCTTGTTCCTGATCTTAGTGGAAAAGTTTCTAGTTTTTCACCATAGAGCATGATGTTAGCTGTGAGCTTGTCATATATGGCCTTTACTATGTTAAGATAATTTCCTTCTGTTCTTAGTTCATTTTCATATATTTTTGTATAGCTCTGACCTTTGGAATAAGTTAATGTTTTGTATGTTCAAAAATTAAAAGCTTCTGCACAACAAAGGAAACTATAAGCAAGGTGAAAAAACAGCCGTCAGAACGGGAGAAAATAATAGCAGATGAAGCAACTGACAAACAACTAATCTCAAAAATATACAAGCAACTCCTGCAGCTCAATTCCAGAAAAATAAACGACCCAATCAAAAAATGGGCCAAAGAACTAAATAGACATTTCTCCAAAAAACATGCAGATGGCTAACAAATACATGAAAAGATGGTCAACATCACTCATTATCAGAGAAATGCAAATCAAAACCACAGTGAGGTACCATCTCACACCAGTCAGAATGGCTGTGATCCAGAAGTCTACAAGCAATAAATGCTGGAGAGGGTGTTGGAGAAAAGGGAACCCTCTTGCACTGTTGGTGAGAATGCAAACTAGTACAGCCACTACGGAGAACAGTGTGGAGAATCCTTAAAAAACTGGAAATAGAACTACCTTATGACCTAGCAATCCCACTGCTGGGTATACATACCGAGGAAACCAGAATTGAAAGAGACATGTGTACCCCAATGTTCATCACAGAACTGTTTATAATAGCTAGGACATGGAAGCAACCTAGATGTCCATCAGCAGATGAATGGATAAGAAAGCTGCAGTACTTATACACAATGCAGTATTACTCAGCCATTAAGAAAAATACATTTGAATCAGTTCTAATGAGGTGGATGAAACTGGAGCCTATCATAGAGAGTGAAGTAAGCCAAAAAGGAAAACACCAATACAGTATACTAACACATATATATGGAATTTAGAAAGATGGTAACAATAACACTGTATGCAAGACAGCAAAAGAGACACAGATGTATAGAACAGTCTTTTGGACTCTGTGGGAGAGGGAGAGGGTGGGATGATTTGAGAGAATGGCATTGAAACATGTATGATATCATATGTGAAATGAATCGCCAGTCCAGGTTCGGTGCAGGATACAGGATGCTTGGGGCTGGTGCACTGGGATGACCCAGAGAGATGGTACGGGGAGAGAGGTGGGAGGGGGGTTCAAGATGGGGAGCATGTGTACACTTGTGGATTCATGTTGATGTATGGCAAAACCAATACAATATTATAAAGTAATTAGCCTCCAATTAAAATAAATAAATTTAAATTAAAAAATAAATCTCTGAAAATGGCAGGAAACTAAAACTGAATGCAAACAAATAAATAAGTCTAAAGATATTGTACATGAACAATGTAACTGCACTGATAGGAAAAAAGAAACCTACTTCAAGTGAGTGTGGACCCAGTTCAGTTCAGTTCAGTCGCTCAGTCATGTCTGACGCTTCGTGACCCCAATAATCGCAGCACGCCAGGCCTCCCTGTCCATTACCATCTCTCAGAATTCACTCAGACTCACGTTCATCCAGTCAGTGATACCATCCAGCCATCTCATCCTCTGTCATCACCTTCTCCTCCTGCCCACAATCCTTCCCAGCATCAGTGTCTTTTCCAGTGAGTCAAATCTTCTCATGAGGTGGCCAAAGTATTGGAGTTTCAGCTTTAGCAACATTCCTTCCAAAGAAATCCCAGGGCTGATCTCCTTCAGAATGGACTGGTTGGATCTCCTTGCAGTCCAAGGGACTCTCAAGAGTCTTCTGCAACACCACAGTTCAAAAGCATCAATTCTTCGGCACTCAGCCTTCTTCACAGTCCAACTCTCACATCCATACATGACCACAGGAGAAACCATAGCCTTGACTAGACTGACCTTAGTCGGCAAAGTAATGTCTCTGCTTTTGAATATGCTATCTAGGTTGGTCATAACTTTTCTTCCAAGGAGTAAGTGTTTTTTAATTTCATGGCTGCAGTCATCATCTGCACTGATTCTGGAGCCTAAAAAAATGAAGTCTGACACTGTTTCCACTGTTTTCCCATCTATTTCCCATGAAGTGAAGGGACCAGATGCCATGATCTTCATTTTCTGAATGTTGAGCTTTAGGCCAACTTTTTTGCTCTCCTCTTTCACTTCCATCAAGAGGCTTTTTAGCTCCTCTTCACTTTCTGCCATAAGGGTGGTGTCATCTGCATATCTGAGGTTATTGACATATCTCCTGGCAATCTTGATTCCAGCTTGTGTTTCTTCCAGTCCAGCGTTTCTCATGATGTACTCTGCACATAAGTTAAATAAGCAGGGTGACAATATACAGCCTTGACGTACTCCTTTTCCTATTTGGAACCAATCTGTTGTTCCATGTCCAGTTCTAACGGTTGCTTCCTGACCTGCATACAGATTTCTCAGAGGCAGGTCATGTGGTCTGGTATTCCTGTCTCTTTCAGAATTTTCCACAGTTTATTGTGATCCACACAGTCAAAGGCTTTGGTATAGTCAATAAAGCAGAAATAGATGTTTCTCTGGAACTCTTTTGCATTTTTCATGATCCAGTGGATGTTGGCAATTTGATCTCTGATTACTCTGCCTTTTCTAAAACCAGCTTGAACATCAGGGAGTTCATGGTTCACATATTGCTGAAACCTGGTTTGGAGAATTTTGAGCATTACTTTACTAGCATGTGAAATGAGTGCAATTGCGTGGTAGTTTGAACATTCTTTGGCATTGCCTTTCTTTGGAATTGGAATGAAAACTGACCTTTTCCAGTCCTGTGGCCACTGCTGAGTTTTCCAAAATTGCTGGCATAATGAGTGCAGCACTTTCGCAGCATCATCTTTCAGGATTTGAAACAGCAAGCTTGGAGAATTTTGAGCATTACTTTACTAGCATGTGAAATGAGTGCAATTGCGTGGTAGTTTGAACATTCTTTGGCATTGCCTTTCTTTGGAATTGGAATGAAAACTGACCTTTTCCAGTCCTGTGGCCACTGCTGAGTTTTCCAAAATTGCTGGCATAATGAGTGCAGCACTTTCGCAGCATCATCTTTCAGGATTTGAAACAGCTCCACTGGAATCCCATCACCTCCGCTAGTTTTGTTCGTAGTGATGCTTTCTAAGGCCCACTTGACTTCACATTCCAAGATGTCTGGTTCTAGATGAGTGATCACATCATCATGACTATCTGGGTCTTGAAGATCTTTTTTGTACAGTTCTTCTGTGTATCCTTGCCACTTCTTCTTAATATCTTCTGCTTCTGTTAGGTCCATACCATTTCTGTCCTTTATTGAGCCTATCTTTGCATGAAATGTTCCCTTGGTATCTTTAATTTTCTTGAAGAGATCTCTAGTCTTTCCCATTCTGTTGTTTTCCTCTATGTCTTTGCATTGATTGCTAAAGAAGGCTTTCTTATCTCTTCTTGCTATTCTTTGGAACTCTGCATTCAGATGCTTATATCTTTCCTTTTCTCCTTTGCTTTTCACCTCTCTTCTTTTCACAGCTATTTGTAAGGCCTCCCCAGACAGCCATTTTGCTTTTTTGCATTTCTTTACCATGGGGATGGTCTGGATCCCTGTCTCCTGCACAGTGTCACGAACTTCATTCCATAGTTCATCAGGCACTCTATCTATCAGATCTAAGCCCTTAAATCTATTTCTCACTTCCACTGTATAATCAGAAGAGATTTGATTTAGGTCATACCTGAATGGTCTAGCAGTTTTCCCTACTTTCTTCAATTTAAGTCTGAATTCGGTAATAAGGAGTTCATGATCTGAGCCACAGTCAGCTCCTGGTCTTGTTTTTGTTGATTGTATAGAGCTTCTCCATCTTTGGCTGCATAGAATAGAATCAGTCTGATTTCAGTGTTGACCATCTGGTGATGTCCTTGTGTAGAGTCTTCTCTTGTGTTGTTCAAAGAGGGTGTTTGATATGACCAGTGTATTTTCTTGGCAAAACTCTATTAGTCCTTGCCCTGCTTCATTCCACATTCCAAGGCCAAATTTGCCTGTTACTCCAGGTGTTTCTTGATTTCCTACTTTAGCATTCCAGTTCCCTATAATGAAAAGGACATCTTTTTTCGTTGTTAGTTCTGAAAAGTCTTGTAGGGCTGCCATCTATGGGGTTGCACAGAGTTGGACATGACTGACGTGACTTAGCAGCAGCAGCAGAGATGATTTAAAGTGTACAGGAGGATGTGTGTGGGTTATATGTGAACAGTAGTCATTTTATGTAAGAGACTTGAGCAGCTTGGACTTTGATCTTCAGGGTGTAGGGGAAGAAGGGAATACCAAGGGACAACTATAGGTAAATTCACGCATTATTTTCCCAGGGCTGCTGTAACAAAGTACCACAAATTGGGTGACTTAAAACAACAGAAAATGATTTCCCAACAAGTTTGGAGGCTGGAAGTCCAAAGCCAAGGTGTAGGCAGTCCGTGATCCCTCCAAAGGCCCCAGGGGAGAATCCTTTTTGCCCCTTTTGTTTCCCGGGAGCTGTGGCATTTCCTTGGCTTGTGGCAGCATCACTTCAATCTCTGCTCCATCTTTACATGCCCTTCCTCCCTAGATGTCTCTCTGTGCCTCTTCCTCTTCTTATAAGGACAGAAGTCATTGGATTTAGGCTCACTTTAAATCCAGGGTGATTTCATCTTGAGATCCTTAACTCATTACTTCTTCAAAAACTGTTTTCAAGTAAGGTCACATTTGAAGTTATGAGTGGATATGAATTTGGGGGAACACTGTTTAACATACTACATTACATAAATTAATAGAAGAGAAACTGAAGAGAGGGCATTTCCATACAGTAAAATGCCAACTAATAAAAGCGAGGTGACTTGAGAACAATTATGTTTTGCAAACAATAATTGTGCAGATTGATTTGGGCAAGAGTCTCCAATGCAATTAAATGGAATTAAACGAGGTTGTGTTTGTTGGGGAGCAGGGAATGTTCATGGCTCAAAGTATTTCTCCACAGAGCTCTTATTTGCAAAGGGACAGTTAGTGACCACAGACCGGAGAAAGCCAACGTCACCTACCTGGGGGCCAAGACTCACGTCACTGTTGTGGGCAGGTGGCCGTTGTCCTTTCAAGAAAGACATAGATTAGCCTGCATTCAAGCTGTGATGTAGAACCTGAGTCTGATGGTACCGAATTCAGCAAGCCCAAATGGAGGGGCGTTTTATTAAAAACTGGCTTGTAGTAGAAAATGTCAATGTTGTGACAGACGGAAACAGCCCAGAAATGGGTCCAACGTAAAGGAGACTATAGGACAGAAGAGAAAATGCAGTGTGTTTCTGAAGAGGACTGGTTTAGAGTGAAAACTGACCTGCACATCATTGGAAATTTTGATGAAATTGGACTATGGAGGTCAGTTATTTGAAAGTGTGGTCTGAGTTCAGTTTCCTGAATTTGTTAATTGTACTGAGGTTCTGTGAGAGAATATTTTTGGTCTTAGGAAGTGTGTACTCAGGGTTAATGGATAAAGAGCCTAATATCTGCAACCAATTCTTAGTTCACAATAAAAAGCAGTGTGAGTATGGAGAGAGAATGATGAAGTATGTGAGGTGAAACATGAAAAATTAGTGAATCTGGGTAACCAGTATGGGGGAGTTTCATGCATGAATCTTATAACTTTTGAATAAGTTTGAAATTATCTCAAAATAAGGCATGAAGATTATGTTAATTGATACAAATGTGTGACTGTGGCCAGTGGAGTCTATAATGGGGTTGAACAGATTTGCTTAGAGAGACTCAAATGGTTATAATTTTATGGGAAATGGTGTCACAGCTCACCTAGGGATGGCGTGGGGCAGGCTCCACCTTTCATCTACACTGTGTTTATCAAAGAACGAAAATCACCACATCTTAGTCCCGTTTCTGGATCCCCAGAACTTCTAATATCTTTTACCTTAGCTTTTTACTATAGAAAACTTGAAGTATACATAAAATTAGACTAGTACAGGGAACCCCTATATATTTTTTACCCAGCTTCAACAGTTAACACGTTCTGTTCATTTCATTTCTTCCTGCACACTTAATGGGTCCTGGACAGCTTTAATTTTTCTCTTGTAAATACTTCAGCATGAATGTAAGACCTGTTTTCCACATAATCTCTGTACTGTTATCACAAGCAAGTGATACTTGATACCCAGGCCCTGCCCAGCTTTCCCAACTTCCTGGAAAATGGCCTTTCACACTTGGTTTGTTTGCAGCGGGACCCAGGCAAGGTGTGCACGTAAACCCTGGTTTTCCCCATTGGGTCTGAGGTTCTGAATTCCAGCAGGTATAGGCAGCGACTTCTCTGCATTCCCAAGGCTGCCCTCAGCGTGGTAGGGACCTGTACAAAGCTGAGTCCTTATGCAGAGGCCTGGATACCCCGCCTTGGAGCAGCAAAGTGTGTGGTGTGTGTGGGGTGCACAGGGAAGGCCCCACTGAGCCGTGTCCAGTGCAGCCCTTCATTCATCTTCTTTGTTCGGGGTGCTCCCATGACTGTCTCCAGGAGAAATGCCCCTGCAGAGCCTTGCACAGAGTGGCCAGCCCACACCCTCTCTGAGCCCTGGATTTATTAACACAAAGATTGTTAAGGTGTAGAAAGGGAGCGAGGAAGGCATTTTAGCTTTCTGGTATGTATTGTACCCTCCTCCCCTTTTCACCAACAACATATCGCAAGACTCAGTTTTGTGCTTCCTGGTGGATGGTTTGACGTCCCACTTGAGAATTCAGACTGTTTGCTGGAAAGACTGTTTTACCAGACATATGACAGATGAGCAGATCTGTAACCAGAACACATAAAGAACTTATAAAAAAAAGTTTTAATTAAAAGGGACACAAGGTACAGGAAGTGGTTTGCAAAAAAATACAAAAGACCCAAAACTTCAGAAGAAGAGTTTGGTGTTAGTAGGGTTCAAGAAAATGCAAGTTATGAGGCAGTTATCCCAAGGTATTTCTGACTGAGCTTTGCCTGAGGTCAGAAATGGGTCATAAAGAGCATGTCAGTACCACAAGAGATACCACAAGAGGGTGGCATGGTGGTGTGTCAGCTACTGCTTTGAGGGCCATGTGACGTTTGCAATACACATATTCTGTGGCCTGCTCCACAGAAGTATGTGCACACTCGGGAAACGTGCTATTCATTGCTGCAGCATTTCTAATAGAAGTTGGAGATGTCAACATGTCTTTTAATGGAAGCCACATAATTGAAGTGGTTCCATGTCTCTACTATGGATTGCTGTACAGTTGCTAAAATGAAGATGAAACTCTGTAGATGTCCACAGAGGGAGATTTCAAAGTGAAATTCTGGGTAGGGGCAAAATCAAGTTGCAGAAGATATCTTTCTGCATGGGATTGATCTAAAAAATATCCACGCCCCTCTCCTCTCTCTGGATAAAGCTGCCTCTAGAATAAGGCCTCCAATCTACAAGTCAAATTGACGACAGTGGTTACCCTGGGGGAGATGGGAAGGCGTCATAGGAATCTTCACGATCTTTAATTCCACCATACCTCTTGTGCTAGGGGTTACTTTACTGGATCCTGTCTATAAGCCTCTGGGACAACATTTATGTCTACACATTTAGATAAATTAGCAGGAACTGTTATACAGTTACCTCCTCTCTCCTATCATCTTGCTCTTTGCTTTGTAACAAATTCTTGTCCAGCTCTGGCCAGAGGGGAAGGTGAAGGGAAAATGTGGCAAGTCAGTTTGTAGAGGAGATGCGGAAGTTTTTAAAGGATTCATAAGCTCTTCAGGGGTGCATCTTGATATTTGGGTTGTTCTATGGGTGGTAAGTGCTTCTGGGGTAGCCTAGCTAGTAAAGAATCTGCCTGCATTTCGGGAGACCCTGGTTCGATTCCTGGGTCAGGACCATCCCCTGGAGAAGAAATAGGCTACCCACTATAGTGTTCTTGGGCTTCCCTAGTGGCTCAATCAGTAAAGAATCCGCCTGCAATGTGGGAGACCTGGGTTCGATCCCTGGGTTGGTAAGATCCCCTGGAGGAGGACATGGCAACCCACTCCAGCGTTCTTAAAGAATCCGCATGGACAAAGGAGCCTGGTGGGCAGAGAGTCAGACACGACTGAGTGACTAGGCACAGCACATGGATGGGTAAAAAAATGGAAGTTTGGGGATGTAGAAAACTAGTTCAGCTAGTCCTCTGGGTTGTTGAATTCTCTGGACTTTACAAATATTCAATCTAAATTCCATTTTGATGACTTCCACGGTGGTCCAGTGTGAGTTCACCTTGCAATTTCGAGGGACACAGGTTTGATCCCTGGTCGGGGACTAAGATCCCACATGCCTCGGAGCAACTGAGTTAGTGTGCCCCAACAAAAGACCCTGCATGCCGCAGCAAAGATCCCTTGTGCCGCAACCAAGACCCAAGGCAGCCAAATAAATAAATAAATACTAAGAAAAAACAAATGAGATTCTGAACATATTTAATGTTTTTAGAGCATCATGCAGAATGCCCTCTGGGTTGCTTCATGCCAGTCCCGTGGTGTCTCAGCAGACAGCTTTGGGTCAGCTTGTTTTGGTGTATATGGAAGCAGCCAACTCTGTTTAAGCCTAGAACCCCAAGTTTGTTCTGAGCACTGTTGCAATACTTTTCCTTTGTGAAAATGGCCACAAAGAATCAGAATTATCTTATATTCTGAAACTGAAGCAAAATATAGGAAATCTAATTACTTTGCCAACAAAGGTCCGTCTAGTCAGGGCTATAGTTTTTCCAGGGATTATGTATGGATGTGAGAGCTGGACTGTGAAGAAAGCTGAGCACTGAAGAATTGATGCTTTTGAACTGTGGTTTTGCAGAAGACTCTTGAGAGTCCCTTGGACTGCAAGGAGATCCAACCAGTCCACTCTAAAGGAGATCAGTCCTGGGTGATCTTTGGAAGGACTGATGCTAAAGCTGAAACTCCAGTACTTTGGCCACCTCATGCGAAGAGTTGACTCATTGGAAAAGACTCTGATGCTGGGAGGGATTGTGGGAAGGAGGAGAAGGGGACGACAGAGGATGAGATGGCTGGATGACATCACTGACTTGATGGACTTAAGTTTGAGTGAACTCCAGGAGTTGGTGATGGACAGGGAGGCCTGGCGTGCTGCGATTCATGGGGTCGCAAAGAGTCGGACGTGACTGAGCGATTGAACTGAAACCGAAAAGGACATTGAGGTGGAAATATGATTGGAGCTGTCTTTCAAAATGTACCGTTTCAAGGTTTTATGGCTACAGTCCGTGGGGCTGCAAAGAGTCGGATACAACTAAGCGACTGAGCATGCATGCATGCAAGATGAAGTTCATTCCTTTTGTCATAAAGAGAATATTACACACTGTTACAGGTTGAATAGTACTTTCTTCCAAATATATAGTATTGGAGTCCTAATCCCCAGTACTTTAGAATGAGATCTTATTTAGAGAGAGGGGTTTACAGAGGTACCCAGGTTAAACTGAGGTCATCAGGGGTGGGCCCTAATCCAGTATGGCTGGAGTCCTTATAGAAAGGGGAAATTTGGGCACAGAGGGAAGAGGCCACGTGCAGACACAGGGAAAAGTTGGTTGTCTGCAAGTTGAAGAGAGAGCCCTCAGGAGAAGCAGCTCTGCCCACACCTTTATCCCAGACGTCCAGCCTCCAGAACAGTGGGGGGATGGAGGTCTGTAGTTGAAACACCCCAGTCTGCAGTGCTTTGTCAAGGCAGATGAAGCTGACTCATACAGACACATCTGCACTTACCTGCAGGCTAATCAAGTATAGCTTTCTATGGATTTTCTTTTCAGAGGACCTGCATAGGAATTCAACTGGCAGAAATGTTCCACTGCTAATGGACACTTCTGTGGCTGAGCCCATCACACCTGGGGTGGCCGCGAACTGGACTGGCCCCATGATTGGTTAGTGTTGCAGTTAGGAGTCAGAGTCACCAGGCCCAGCGCGGGCATGGTCAGGCTCTCTCTGTGTGCCTGTGGCCTGACTCAGCCCAGTCCCTTGGCATCAGAGGGCAAGCCCACTCCCTGGAAAGCTTGCTGTTTGGGACTGCTTCCCTGGCTGATGCTTTGGCCAGCCCCGTGTGGCCTCCCCAGCACCTCTGTGGGACCAGCCCTGTGTCCGGGCCGTATGTCTTTGGCCAGTCACCCATCTGTCCCCTTTCCCTTCCTCCAGCTGTTTGTCGGTCTTAAGAGAGGCTTTGATGGGAGTTTCCTGGAGCTCAGAGGAGAGAGAAGTGGGCTGTTGAGGCCTCAAGATGTCAGGCACCCATCCCAGCCTTTGTTGCCCTTGGGGGAGCCTGGGTAACAACAACAAAAAAATCCAACAAAAGCACACTTCCTTGGGTGCTGGGATGGTGCGGCTGTCAGCCTGTGTGATTTATCTGGGCCTGGGAGCCTTTGAAGCAGGAGGCTGTTGGAGTCCTTGAAGGCTGGCCCTGTAGGGAGGCCCTGGAAGTGCCAAATGGAGAGGAAAGAGCAAGCCGGTTGAGAGGGGTGGTGAGGGAGGGAGCTCTTGGAAGTGCATTCCTCTGTCCTCCGGGTCAGCAGCTCCTTTCTTCACTTTTGTCCTGTTCCAAAATGCAGGGGTAGCTCTGGAGGGCCACAGGAAGGTCCTGTGGACAGAAAAAGGCATTGGCTTTGGGCTGGCTCTGAGTTTGCCGAGCAGGTCTCCCAGAGGGCTTCCTTGTAGCTTTTTGGAGACTCTGGGCAGGGATGCAGGGAGGTGAGGCCAGCTCCTTTCTGGAGGGGCGCCTGATGTAGGCACCCTTGGATGCTAGAGAGGGAGGTAAGCATGGAGTCCTGCAGAGGATGAGTTTTAAGGATGAGCATGTGTAGGGGTGTCAGCCTCCACCAAGTGGCTGTTGGGGCTTCTGACTGGAAGGCAGCTTTATAAGAAGGAGCCCAGAGGATGCTTTCTTAAATGGCAACAAGAGGTGTAATTCTGATACAACCTTCTGACTGTTTTAGTAATGGTCAAGCACATATGTTTCATTGTTGAAATTCAGCTGCTTTTCTGCTATACACATCCCAGATTTTCTTCACTGTTTGCTAAATTTGATGTGCCTTTGTTATTTTATTTTGGAAGAAGGAAAATCCTTTGTTTTGCAAGGCAGCGCCCAGCCACAATTACCTCTAATTAGCGAAGCGTTTCAGAGTTCAGATAAGGTTCACTTTTTTTTTTTTTTGCTACTCTAAACTTTGAGCCCATTTATTTTATTTCAAAAAAATAATAATTAAGGAAAAAGCCCAAGATAATCACGTTCCTTCTAGTTGACTAACCACAGATTTCTATGGCGTCTAAAAGCCAAACTGATTCAAAACAAAATGAAAGAAGGAAAGCCAAGTATGGGTATAAGTTGATCTGCCTGGGATTAAGTTTTTTAAAATGTTCTTTATAATTACTTTTTTCCCCAGCGGTGGAACGGGTCCTGCCCTGAGTTTTGTGTGTGTGTGTGGGGGGGGCATGGGATGTCCTCATGATACTAAGGGAACTTTGGCGTGGGCCCAATTATCTACTTATGATTGCAAGTTTTTTTTTCTTTTTAAATCACTGAAAACTCCCTCAAAACAATGCTTTCTGTCTTTTCTGCAGGCAAATATTTACTAGAGGGGCCTCCTAGCATCGGGGTGTTATTTAGAGGGACTTCATATAGTTTCCTCTGGATTGTTTTCATTTTACTTTATAATTTTTTATCTTTTATTTATTTTTTCTTTTTTTGGCCATGTTGCACAACTTGGGGTATCTTAGTACCTTGACAAGTAATTGAACCCAGGTCGCCTTCAGTGGAAGCTGCTGCTGCTAAGTCACTTCAGTCGTGTCCAACTCTGTGTGATCCCATAGACGGCAGTCCACAAGGCTCCCCCATCCCTGGGATTCTCCAGGCAAGAACACTGGAGTGGGTTGCCATTTCCTTTTCCAATGCATGAAAGTGAAAAGTGAAAGTGAAGCGCTCAGTGAAAGCACAAAGCCTAAACCACTGGTCAGCCAGGTAATTTCCTGTTTTCATTTTAAATCAGGGTTAAGCATTTATTCCTTGATTGAGTAATGGTCAAGAAAAACAACAACAAAACACCCCCAGTAACAAATGGTGATGACTTAAAAAATAAAACTGAGAATGGTGTAAAATGAAAAGCCCTTCTCACTTCTCAACCACCCTCCACCTCCCCTGCAGAAGTGTTAGTCACTCAGTCATGTTCGATTCTTTGCAAACCCATGGACTGTAGACCGCCAGGCTTCTCTGTCCATGGAATTCTCCGGGCAAGAATACTAGAGTGGGTAACCATTCCCTTCTCTAGGAGGTCTTCCCGACCTGGGAATCAAATTTAGGTCTCCTGCTTGGCAGACAGATTCTTTACCTTCTGAGTCACCAGGGAAGACCTGCGAAGGTCCCAGGTGAACTTGGCCCACAGTCTTTGTACTTCATTCCAGACATTTCCTGGGTTCCGGTGCTTGTCTCTGCATCTCTTTTGTCTATTTTTTAAAATTGTGGTAAAATGCACATAACATAAAATTAACTGAAAGTGTACAATTCGGTGGCATTTCGTGCATTCACTGTGTTGCAACCATCACCTCTGTTGGTTTTAGAACATTTCCATCGCTCCCAAAGGAAACCTCCGACGTTAGCGGTGACTTCTCACTCCCATCCGCAGCCTCTTGCAACCACTAAGCTACTTTCTGGATTTGCCTGTACTGGAAATGACACATAAATAGAATCATACATTATGTGGCCTCTGTATTTGGCCTCTTTAACTGAGCGTAATGTATCCAAGACTCATCCGTGTTGTAGCATCCTTGAGTTGTTTTTGTATACAATGAGATTATACCTTGCATACTGAACTGAGGTTTGCTATAACAGTAGTTCTTGCAAATCTTTCCATCTTAGTGCATGCTGCACACCTCATTTTTAAAAAACCCTTACTAATACCTGCCATTTGGATACACATCATTTATTTCACTGGTCTCCTATGGACGGATACTTCTGATTTTTAACTATTACAAGAAAGAGTGCTGCAGGTACATCTGTACATACGTTTTTATTTCCTCTACATTACGTATCTGTAGAGTCAGTTCCCAGAAGTGAATCTTTTTGTCCAAGGTAATGATACAGATTTTTAAAATAGATTCTACAAGGTTGCATGTACCAAATGTGGCAGTGATTTATGTGGCAGCGAGGGTGTGGGAGCCTCTCTGGTTTTTCCAAGTCCTGACCAACACTGGAAATTGTCAAGCATTTTAATACTAGTAAGTCTGCAACAGAGAAATGGCATGTTAATTCTTTGTATTGACATTTAAAAAATTGTCCTGGGGCTGAATGTTTTCATAAGTCTTTTATTTATTTTTTGGGGGAAATAAATGTTTGCTTTCTCTACTAATTTTCAACTAGTTGTTTTGAATTGTTTCACTGACTTCTAAAACTGTTTAGACCTATTCCAGAGCGTGTGAAAATATTTCCTTCTCAGGTTATCCCTTTACGTTGCTTATGATTGTTTCCATGCAGAAAGTTTTATGGAGTCAGGCTAAGCTTTTATTTTAGTATTTTGAGTTTTGACTCAGACATTGGAATCTGTTTTCCATTCCAAGATTATTTTAAAAAATTAACCTTTTTTTGTGGAAGTTTTATGACATTTTTTTATGCTTAAGTCTTTCATTCACGTGGAATTTTGATCAAACTTTAGTTATTCTCCTCAGAGAAGTGAGTTGCCCTGAATTCTTTTATTGAATAACATGTTCCTTTTCAGTTGTTGGAAAACAGGTTTTTTTTTTTTTTTGGTATTAAAAATTTCATGTTTGCTTGGTCTTATTTCCAGATCATTCAATGTCTTTTAATTAATTATCATAGCTTTATAAATTTCAATGTTTGGTAGGGTTAATCTGTCCCTTTGCACGTTTTCCCCAGAATTTTCCTGGCTAGTCACATTTAGTTGTCTACATGAGCCTTAGAGCAATTTTATTATAAGGAAGGCAACTTTTTAAGGTTATAAATTATGCTATGCATGTAGCTTTGGCTACTGCTTTTAGATTTTCTTACAAGTTGTTATTTTCCAGATAGTCTTTAATCTCAGTTTTTATTTTCTCTGCAATTCAAGAGTAAAGAAGAACATTTAATACCTCCAGGGAGTTATTTTCTAGTTTCATTGCATTTAGTTCATAGAGAGTGTGGTCTACTGTAGTTTGGTGTTGGGGAATTTGATGTTCTTAATGGCTTAAAAATATGGTTATTATTTGTTATGTAGAGTGGGAACTTAGATATAATCTTGGTTCAGAGCAACCTAATTGATTAGTGATTTATTTTCACTTTTTGTTTTCTTTATTTGCCTAAGGCAGAGAGGTAGATTCGGTATCCTATGAGGTTATTTCTGTCTGTACTTCTGATTTTATTTCAGTCTTGTGGGCACTGTGGTATTTGCTACATATATTAATGAAAGTTCTTCACTGAGGATTGTACCCTTAATAATTTAGAATTGTCTTCCTTGTCTTTTGCTTCTTACTAAATCATATATGCCAGCAAATTTGGAAAACTCAGCAGTGGCCACAGGACTGGAAAGGTCAGTTTTCATTCCAATTCCAAAGAAAGGCAATGCCAAAGAATGTTCAAACTACCGCACAATTATACTCATCTCACATATTAGTAAAGTAATGCTCAAAATTCTCCAAGCCAGGCTTCAGCAATACGTGAACCGTGAACTCCCTGATGTTCAAGCTGGCTTTAGAAAAGGCAGAGGAACTAGAGATCAAATTGCCAACATCTGCCGGATCATCGAAAACGCAAGAGAGTTCCAGAAAAACATCTATTTCTGCTTTATTGACTATGCCAAAGCCTTTGACTGTGTGGATCACAATAAACTGTGGAAAATTCTGAAAGAGATGGGAATACCAGACCACCTAACCTGCCTCTTGAGAAATCTGTACGTAGGTCAGGAAGCAACAGTTAGAACTGAACATGGAACGACAGACTGGTTCCAAATAGGAAAAGGAATACGTTGCGGCTGTATATTGTCACTCTGCTTATTTAACTTATTTGCAGAATACATCATGAGAAACGCTGGACTGGAAGAAAAACAAGCTGGAATCAAGATTGCCAGGAGAAATGTCAATAACCTCAGATATGCAGATGACATCACCCTTATGGCAGAAAGTGAAGAGGAGCTAAAATGCCTCTTGATGAAAGTGAAAGAGGAAAGCGAAAAAGTTGGCTTAAAGCTCAACATTCAGAAAATGAAGATCTTGGCATCCGGTCCCATCACTTCATGGGAAATAGATGGGGAAACAGTGTCAGACTTCATTTTTTGGGGCTCCAAAATCACTGCAGATGGTGACTGCAGCCATGAAATTAAAAGACACTTACTCCTTGGAAGAAAAGTTATGACCAACCTAGATAGTATATTCAAAAGCAGAGACATTACTTTGCCGACTAAGGTCCGTCTAGTCAAGGCTATGGTTTTTCCTGTGGTCATGTATGGGTGTGAGAGTTGGACTGTGAAGAAGGCTGATCGCCGAAGAATTGATGCTTTTGAACTGTGGTGTTGGAGAAGACTCTTGAGAGTCCCTTGGACTGCAAGGAGATCCAACCAGTCCATTCTGAAGGAGATCAACCCTGGGATTTCTTTGGAACGAATGATGCTAAAGCTGAAACTCCAGTACTTTGGCCACCTCATATGAAGAGTTGACTCATTGGAAAGACTCTGATGCTGGGAGGGATTGGGGGCAGTAGGAGAAGGGGACAACAGAGGATGAGATGGCTGGATGGCATCACGGACTTACTCAATGGTCATGAATCTGAGTGACCTCCGGGAGTTGGTGATGGACAAGGAGGCCTGGCGTGCTGCAATTCATGGGGTCACAAAGAGTCGGACATGACTGAGCGACTGAACTGAACTGAACTGAACAGCAAAGAAGTGTTCCCTTTTCACTACATTTTCACCAACACTTGTTATTTCTAGCTATTTTGATAATAACCATTCTAACAGGTGTGGGGTATTATCTCATTGTAGTTGGATTTGCATTTCCCTGATGATCAGTTGTGTAGAATATCTTTTCATGTGCCTACTGGCCATCTGTATGTCTTCAGGTACCTATTTGCCATTTGTATGAATGAAAGGAATCTCAGTTTTTCATTCTTAACTGAGTTTCAAAGTATAGCTTCAACACCAGATCAAAACTGAAAATTCAAGTCAGTCAAGATTTTCAAACATTATCAGTGGAGGAGATGTATGGGCAAGAAGGAAATGCCCATTCATGGAACTGAAACATATTTTGGATTAGAAAAAAATAGTTTATATTATTTGTTTCTAAGAATATTTTTTTCTATGTAAAATTCAAATAGATTTTGATTCCCAGGGGGAATGTAGACTAAGTTGCTCCAGTTGGTCTGACTCTTTGTGAGCCTATGGACCATAGCCCACCAGGCTCCTCTGTCCATGGAGTTCTCTAATCAAGAATACTGGAGTGATTTCCATGCCCTCCTCCAGGCAATCTTTCTGACCCAGGGATAGAACTTGTATTTCTTACATGTCCTGCATTGGTAGGCAGGTTCTTCATCATTAGTGCCAGTGGGAAGGGTAATAATATTTAATAGGATTTCATACCAATATGCTTAATACTTTATATTAAAAGATTTTTAAAATATTATATTTTTCAAGTTATTTGCTTTTATATTTAACTTAATTTCCTCCACAAATCACTCACCATCTCCTTAAGACCACATATAGACTTAAAGAAACAAAATTCACTTAAGTATTGAACTAAAAGAAAAATACCAGTGATATTTTAGAAAGTGTCAATTTTTTAAGTTTAACTTTCTACTATCTCAGATAGATAGATATAGAATCTCTAGCAGAAATGCTGAAGAGGGCTCAACAATTATTTGTCTGGGTCAGTGGTGAGTAGGTTCATAAGGACCAATGTTAGTTAATGAGAATAGAACATAAGGAAGTTCATATCATATTCTTCAATATATGAAAACCAGTCAAGTGAGACCCTATATTAACAAATTGAAAGATAAAAACCATATGATAAACTCAATAGATGCAGAAAAAAACTTTTGACAAAATTCAGCATCCATTTATAATTTTTAAAAAAATCTTCAAAATATGGGCATAGAAGGAACCTACCTCAAAATGATAAAGGCTATATACTGCAAACCACAGCAAACATTATCTTCAATGGTGAAAATCTGAAAGCATTTCCTGGAAGATCAGGAGCAAGACGAGGGTGCCCATTCTCATCACTATTATTCAACAAAGTTTTTGAAGCCCTAGCCATGGCAATCAGAGAAGAAAGAAAAATAAAAGGAATCTAAATGGAAAGGAAGTAAAACTCTCACTGTTTGCAGATTCAGTTCAGTTCAGTTCAGTCGCTCAGTCGTGTCCGACTCTTTGTGACCCCATGAAGTTTTCTAATAAGTCTTTGTTTCTAAAGATTTTTCTGCTTCCTAGCTGTTTGGTTTAGATAGCTATTTTAACGATAATGAATAGCTTTATTTAGGTTTTGATCCTGATTGTCCTTTTTTTCTAGATAACAAGTTTTCCTCTGTTATGTTTATTGAAATACGGCCTTCGATCTGTTGTCCTTTGGGGTTTTATTTTTATTTTCAGTGCTTCCTTTTCCTCTCCCCTCTGCTTGATTTGTTCTCTTTGCCTTTTATGTGTAGTGCATGTGTACGTGCTAATGTTGTTTCAGTCATATCTGACTCTTTGAGACCCTGTGGACTTTAGCCTGCCAGGCTGCTCTGTCCATGGGCTTCTCCAGGCCAGAATACTGGAGTGGCTTGCCATGCCCTCCTCCAGGGGATCTTCCTGACTCAAGGAACCTGTGTCTCTTGCTCTGCAGGCAGATTCTTTACCATTGAGCCACCTGGGAAGCCCTTTATGTAACAACGTATCTAATTCCGCTTTAGAATTGTTAAATAGCAACCCACTCCAGTACTCTTGCCTGGAGAATCCCATGGAGGGAAGAGCCTGGTAGGCTACAGTCCATGGGATTGCAAAGAGTCGGACATGACTGAGTGACTGGGA
Source organism: Madoqua kirkii (assembly GCA_006408675.1). NCBI lineage: Eukaryota > Metazoa > Chordata > Mammalia > Artiodactyla > Bovidae > Madoqua > Madoqua kirkii. Next base: position 28,704 of record SJYC01067442.1, read on the forward strand.
CTTCCCTGGTGGCTCAGATGGTAAAGCATCTGTCTACAATGCGGGAGACCTGGGTTCAATCCCTGGGCTGAGAAGATCCCCTGGAGAAGGATATGGCAGTCCACTCCAGTATTATTGCCTGGAAAATCCCAGGGACAGAGGAGCCTGGAAGGCTACAGTCCATGGGGTCGCAAAGAGTTGGACACGACTGAGCAACTTCACTTCACTTCACATGAGTAATGATAAGCTTCACGAGGACAGGTACTATTATTAGTCTCTTTTACAGATGAGAAAACTGAGGCAGAGTAAGGCAGCATGACTTGTCCAGAGACATGCCTGTGGGGTGGCAGGGTCAGGATCCTGCTTTCTGGAGATGTGCTCTTCGTGACTGGACTACGCTTGAGGGAAACCCACTGACCTCTTTTCCTTTGCCCACCACTGGTCAGTGGGCAGCCAGTGATGGGTCGTGAATGTGTCAGTGACTGTACCTACGGGATTTTATGAAAAGAAGAATTTACCACCAGTCTTTCTGGTGGCTCAGATGGAAAAGAATCTGCCTGCAATGGGGGAAACCTGGGTTTGATCCCTGGGTCGGGAAGAAGGAGGGAATGGCAACCCACTCCAGTGTTCTTGCCTGGGAAATCGCATGGACAGAGGAGCCTGGCAGGCTACAGTCCATGGGTTCGCAAAGAGTCAGACTGAGTAACGAAGTGACTGAGTGACTAAGCATGCACGCATTGAGTGTTGATGCAATAGGTGTAGTCTGAAAAGGATTACTTGGCTCTGTTAGGCTAAGTCTGGCCTGTAAGATGGGGAAAAACAGAGCCATTTCACCAACTTCAGTGGCATATTACCCTTTTTAAGAAAAACTGATAATTTTTCACATTTTAAAATTGTGGTAAAATACCCATAACATAAAGTTTACCAGCTTGACACCATTTTCAAGTGCACAGTCCAGTGGCATTAAATGCATTCACATTGTTGTATGAATATCATAAGCACGCACGCAGTGAGTGTTGATGCAATAGGTGTAGTCTGAAAAGGATTACTTGGCTCTGTTAGGCTAAGTCTGGCCTGTAAGATGGGGAAAAACAGAGCCATTTCACCAACTTCAGTGGCATATTACCCTTTTTAAGAAAAACTGATAATTTTTCACATTTTAAAATTGTGGTAAAATACCCATAACATAAAGTTTACCAGCTTGACACCATTTTCAAGTGCACAGTCCAGTGGCATTAAATGCATTCACATTGTTGTATGAATATCATCATCGTCCATCTCCAGAACGTTTCCATCTTGTACAGCTGAAACTCTGTCCTCAGTCAAACACTGACTGCCCTCTGCCCTTGCCCTGGGCACGCACCACTCTACCTTCTTTCTCTAGGAATTTGCCTTCTGGGTATCTCTTCTAAGTAGAGTCATATAGTACATGTCCTTTGATACCAGGTTTGTTGACTCTCTGCAACCCAATGGACTCTAGCCTGCCAGGCTCCTCTGTCCATGGGATTCTTCAGGCAAGAATACTGGAGTGGGTCCCAGGGCTTGAACCTGGGTCTCCTGCACTTCAGACAGAGTCTGGATTTCTACATCTCATGGCAGTGATGACCAGTGGTCATGATGAAGACTTTAAGTTTGAAAATTCACCTTCTATTGATATGTTTTAAATTCTTCTTGGAAGGATAGATACAGGATATCTTAGGTATAGCAAGTTAGTTGCAGGAGAAATTAGGCAGGGGGCCTGAGAGCCAAGTTACTTGTTTCTCACAAAGAGGAAAAGCCTTTCTTCAAGGTCCTATTGCTGGCTTTTCTGCCCAGGCCTCCATCACTGTTGAATCCAGAGTAGTGTCCACGTTGGAGTCTTCTCCCTGCTTTCCTTGGGATGAGTAGGTTCAGCGAGCCAGGTTTCATCTCTGACCGGCACTCCTAATATAGGATTGTGATTATTCCAAGTTTGAGTTCCGTGTACTGCCTGGCTGCATGTGTCTGTAGATTTGCTGCCATCCAAGAAACTTAGGTTTATGCATGCATTTGGGGTCAGGGAAGAGTCACGGAGAGGGAACTGGGAATTGACGCTCGTGTGGAAAAGAATCATAAATTTGAGCAGAAGTGGGTATTTATGCCAGGCACCAAAAGCAAGCGTGTGTGTACACAGACCAGAGGCTAAGAGCATCTCTGAAGACCTGGCTCAGTGAGCCCACCTGGGTGAGGATGCAGCCCACTGGGGGTGGGGGCTTTGATCTCACTAGTGGAAGGCTGTATCTTGGGGAAATGTGCTCCGAGGGCTGTGTCTGTTAATGTCCACAAGGTGAACAGATGCAAGTTGCTGCGAGGGTGTCCTTTTCCAGGAAAAGGCAGGCATTGGTCCTTGGGCCAGCAGCACCAGCAGCAACAGCAGCACCCGGGAGCACGTTAGGAATGTGAGTTCTTGGACTCGCCCTAGAACCTCCCTGATCAGAAACTCTGGGTGTGGGCTCCACAATCTGTGTTAAGAAGCCTTCCTGGAGAGTCTGAGGTGTGCAGAAGTTTGAGAAACAGCAGTTGTGATTCTCGTAGTGCACCGGGGACAGAAAGAGCCTGGCAGAGGCCCCTAGCCTCGAGGGTATCACTCATCACGAAGGGATTAAAACTGAAGTCACTTTCCTTCTGCCCTTTCTTCCTTCTCCTCCACAGGGACCACCAGGCAGTCTCTAGCCTGACTGCAGGAGTCCTGGTGTTGGGGATGGGACAAAGGAGAAAGGAAGGGAGGCACTGTGGTCAGCTACTGCAGAGGACCAAAGCCCCAGCTGTGTGGAATGCTGGGCCATTTGTCCACAGTGCAGATGGGTGGCAGGACAGTGATCTGAGAAGAACTGGGAAGGATTAGTGGTCAGTGGTGTGGCCAAGATGAGTTGCAGAGGAAAATCAAGGGTGTCGGCAGCCCATGGGTCAAAGTGTGGTGTGCGATGGAAGTGTGTGAAAGCAGAGCCTTCTGGAAAATTTAGGGAGAGAAAGGCACTCACATACTCTGAGACCATCTTCAGTTCTCTCAGTAGGGATCATATAGGGCAGTTCATCTGACACTTTTGCCACCTACAGAATCCTGGTGGCCTCCATTTCTGGACCCTGACTCACAAATTGCAAAGATATGCCAGTTGAATAGGCTTACTGTCCAGAAAATGTGCTCTTTTGTATGTACGTTATTGTTGTTTTAAAAAATGTTTATTTATTTATTTGGCTGCATTGAATCTTAGTTGTGGCGTGCAGGATATTCGTTCATCACGTGGGACCTTTCACTGCAGCTCATGACTTTCTAGTTGCATCTTGTGTGTTCCGGAGAGAGGGAGCTCAGTAGTTTCAGTGCCCAGGCTTAGTTGCTCCTCTGCATATGGGATCTTAGTTCCCAGACAAGGGATTGAATTGATATCTCCTGCATTGCAAGGTAGATCATTAACCACTGGGCCACCAGGGAAGTCCCTGTATATTATTGTTACTAAGTCACAAATTTATACATGCTTTGATAAAACTAGGTCAGGATTAAACTATTAAAGTCACTGCTGTCAGCCTGAAATTAATTATAAGACATTGGTTACTTAGGAAAAATATAATGTTTGTTATCCTCCCATGGGCTGTCTTCAATGCTTTTAATATGAATTTTAGAAAGAAAGTGTTCAGATCTTTTCCCCAGGCTGTGGTCTCCATAACCATTTCTTTCCTCAAGACCTAAATTTACTAGCTGCAAATTTTGCTATCTTGGACATTTCTGAAATATAATTTCAGGATGCCTGGGGTGTGCATTGTTCTGTAGCTGCCCTGGATAGCCACTAATTGCATGTGGCTGCTTGGTTTAAATTCATTAAGATTACAGATGGAGCTCGTCAGCCAAGCATAAATGCTCGGCAGCTACAGGTGGCTGGTGGCTATCGTTGTAGGTATGCAAATACAGAGCATTGTTGTCACCAGGAAGATTTCTGCTGGGCAGCACTGCTCTGTACTGTGTTCTCTTGTTGCCATCATTTCAGCCAGTCGGTTTTGAGCACCTGCTGTATGCCTGGGAGATGCTAATTTGTCAGTTTATTCAACAACATACATCAGGCATCTCTATGTAAAAGCATCCCCTTTAATGTTATTATTAGCGTTTTTTTTTTCTTTCCCCAATTGGGAAGAAACCTCTGATGTGAAGCAGTGACTTTATGTGAAAGTGGAGATATCTTGGGCAAGGGTGCTTGATGGGGCTAAGGGAGTCCATGTCCCACAGAGCCCTGGAGGAATGCATATGTGGGGAACTGTGCTTGGAGGAGCTGAGGGCTGTGCACCCAGGAGGGAGGGCTGGGACCTTGCTGCCTTGCTCAGCCACAGGGCTGATCTTCTCAGCTTGGTGGGAGAGGAAATGCTACCACAGATGAGTCAACAGGCTTTGGAAAAAATTTCCATCCAGTGGTTCATAAAGCGTTATTTAAGTCTGGTGGTGGTGGTTTAGTTGTTAAGTCGTGTCCGACTCCTGTGATCCCATGGGCCCATGGAGCCCGCCAGGCTCCTCTGTCCATGGGATTCTCCAGGCAAGAATACTGGAGTGGGTTGCCATTTCCTTCTCCGGGGGATCTTCCTGACCCAGGACTGAATCGGGTCTCCTGCATTGCAGGCAGATGATTTACCAACTGAGCTATGAGGGAAGCCCTTATTTAAGTGTTCAGTTCAGTTCAGTTCAGTTCAGTTCAGTCGCTCAGTCATGTCCAACTGTTTGCGAGCCCATGAATTGCAGCACGCCAGGCCTCCCTGTCCATCACCAACTCCTGGAGTTCACTCAGACTCACATCCATCGAGTCAGTGATGCCATCCAGCCATCTCATCCTCTGCCGTTCCCTTCTCCTCCTGCCCCCAATCCCTCCCAGCATCAGAGTCTTTTCCAATGAGTCCTTAACATGAAACATTTAGTGTGGACATCATACAGTTACTAATTGAAATTGTTACTCACAGGATTGCAAAGAAGAAGATTGGAGAAGTCAGTGTGGATTCCCACAGACACATTTCCTTCACATAGACAGTTTTCATCTCTCTTGGGTATACCTAGAAGTGGGATTGTGGTGTAGGTCCAAGAGCCATCTGGTGCTGGCAAATGTGTGCAGCATCTGGCCAACGTCAGTCTTAGCTTGTTCTATATTTTAGTAACTGAGGAAGTACTTTGTAGAAAACCTCAAACTTATATTTCCCTGAGAATTCATTTTAATTTTAACTTACATATTTCAATTTAGGCCATTATACTTTAACAAATGTCAAAGCCTATTTATTCTATTTTTCAAAGCATTTTTTTCTTCCAGTTTTATTGAGCTATAATTGACATACAGCACTGTATAAATTTAAGGTATATAGGGTAATGATTTGATAATCATTTCATACATTTCGCAGATATCCATCATCTCATATAAACACAAAATTAAAGACATACAAAAGAATGTTTTTTCTTGTGATGAGCATGAAAGGAAAGTGAAAATGAAGTCTCTCAGTCGTGTCACTCTTTGCGACCCCGTGGACTGTAGCCCTCCAGGCTCCTCTGTCCATGAGATTCTCCAGGCAAGAATACTAGAGTACAGGAGTGGGTTGCCATTTCCTTCTCCAGGGGATCTTCCTGACCCAGGGACTGAGCCCAGGTCTCCTGCATTGCAGGCAGACGCTTTAACCTCTGAGCCACCGGGGAAGCCTGGTGATGAGCATGCTTAAGATTTATTCTCTTAACTTTTTCATATAAGATACAGCACTGTTAATTATATTTATCGTGTGGTAAGTTACATCCCTACTGCTTATTTATCTTATAACTGGACGTTTAGACCTTTTGATCACCTATACCCACTTCCTTCTCCCTCCACCCTTTCCAGTGGTAACCACAAATCTGACCTGGTTTACTGTGGATTTGTTTTTGAAATATAATTGGCCTACAACATATACATTTCAAAATGATCAAAGTCTACTTGTGATATGTCACCATACAAAGATATTACATAGTTTTTCATACCCATGACACATTTATTTTGCAACTAGATTCAAACTTGGTTTTGATACAGACCAATGAGGCACATCCCTCGGCTCTTATTTGATTGCAGCCACAGTAATTGAATTGTGTTTGCTTCGCATCTCTCCTCGGTGCTCTTACTGGGTACCACTTCCCATTTTGTCTAGGGCTCCGTCCCGTTTGAATATACCATGTACTTGATCTATTAATGATGTGTTAGTTTTTTGTCTGTTTCCCAGCCTGAAGGCAGAGATCCTCCTTCCCTTTGTGGCTGTATCCCGCAGGCTCCTGGAAGCGCACCTGAAATGCAGCAGGTGTTCACTGTTGAGTGAGTGTGACGCCAGCCTCCTCCACTGGCCTCTGCCCTCCTCTCCCCTCTCTGCATTCTCATGTGGGAGGATAAAGCACAGCGCTTATTCTTAAAACAAACAAAGGCCTAAAGTTAAAGGAAAAAAATGAACATCGTAGTTTGAGAATTTTTGAATCAGATGGTATGCTCTATATCAATATTTGGGTCCTAACAATAACACCATATAATCTCATGTGTAATTCACTAAGGGTTACATTCTTTTCAGTGTTTTTTGAGTTACTAAAAAAGAGAAATATCTCTCAAAACTTTCATCTAACATACAAGTGTCCTCTTTAATATTAAGAGTTGAATTGGGTTTATGGGAGCTGCAAAGGGGAGCCGTTGGTCACTTTTGGATATTCAGGGTAGGTGATCTCAGTGGGGGCAGATGTAGGATGGGGTCTAGGTCTGCTCAGAGCAGTCCCAACCAGCTTGCCAAAAATGTTTCAGGAAATCTTGTTCTGTAATGTTGAAACCAATAGTCCATTCTTCTCTCCCTCAGTTGCACCCAGTAATGCACAACAGACTAAGGGGTACAGAGAAGCCTTTCCAGTGAGGTCAGAAGAAGAAGAATCCAAGACGCGGGGGGGCCTGGGTCCACCTCTTCTACCTCCCCACCTCCACCTGGGGGGCTTAGAGAGCTGAGCACACTGGAAGAAGCAGCTGCAATAGGAATTTGCATTGCCAGCTGTCAAAGGGAATCAATTCATTTGGAGACTGAGCTAAATTAGTATTGTAGGAACCCAGGTTCATGTTTGGTAAGAAGAAAAAGAACTAAACGAGGCTGTTAAACATGTGAAATGATCCTCTGAGATTTCTGAGTAATGTTAATCCTGGAAGTGAGATGGTGGAATAATATTTGGAAGGTATAAATCTCGGGTCAGTTGTTCAGATGGCCCTGTTCTCAGAGACAGAGAAGGATCTGTGGGTTTATTGAACTGTTATTTTTATAAGTTGGCCTTTGCTTTCATATGAATTTATACAGGATGAATTTAGTATTTAAAGAAAGAATGGACTCAAGGAAAATAGGCTTGTGTACTAATCCAGAGCACATCATGTTGTACAGTTGGGCCAAGGAATTCTGGCTGTCTGAGAAATCAGCGGTTTAGAAGTAAGGGATCTTGTGTAAAAACCCTAATTGTGTCAGTAGCTATAAGGAGCATTTATTGAATGCCCATTTAAGAGCAAAGTGCTGTCCTGGCCACATGAAGAAGTTCATTCATGATTTGTCCTTAGAGATTTTCCTGTGTGTTTGGGAAGCTGGCCTACACACATTTTAAAATAATGTAAAATTGAAAACAGTGGTTATGTTGAGAGGAAGGGCCTGTAAAATCAGGTCAACAGGGGATGTAGACTCTAGAGAGTGACTGCCGTGGATTATAGGGAACCTCTGGAGATGGGAACCAGGGAAGATCTGAGGATGGGCATCAAGGGAAGATATGGGAATGGGATCCAGGGAAGATCTGGGGATGGGGATCCAGGGAAGATCTCAGGATGGGATCAAGGGAAGACCTGGGAATCAGTTGAGCTCAGTGTATAGGCCTGACAGGGACCAGGAGAGGCTGACTGCAAATTCTTCCCAGTTTGTTCTTTCAACTTTGTTCACCTGTAATGAAAGCAGCTTCTGCTATATTCAAGTAAACCTGTTAGATTTGACCACAAATTATGTGCTCAGGACATTTTCTGGCATTTCTTGCCCCTTTTATTTTAATGACAGAATTATTGAGATAGAGTACACATACCATAAAATTCCTTTTCTGCATGGGAAGTCACTGTTTTTTTGGAGTTACAATATCATCCAGCCATCACAACTATTGGACTGAGGAGCAGCCCATCACGTGTGCCTGTTTTGACAAGACAGGAGATTGTACCACGTAAGACTGACTGTCCCGGTCATTTTCACCCTGCAAACATGGCAGTGTTCTATGTTCTAGCTTTCAGCTAATGTTTTAAAAGAGCTTCTCCGGAAAGCTAGTAGAAGGTTTTTTTCCTGCGTCTTATCTTAAACCATCTGAAAAGTGTTTGGAGGTCAGGAACCCCACGTATGGAGAAGAGTGAAAGGAGATTTACGGACAGCCCACTCTTGGCCCCTGAAATCTGTCACATGTGAGAACTTGGCCATTTCTCTGTGTGCTTTGGCCTCTGAGGGAAACAGTAAGAAGTGAACAGTGAGGTAGCCTCGAGGAAGTATTGAGGAACAGATTTCAGTTTGATGCAGCACTGAGATTTCTAGATGTAAAGCTGCCTGATCAACAAGCTCTGTGCTGTTTCCAGTTATCACTGGGTGAATTTGAGCTGAGATGAGGGACCCCTGGGCTGGGGCACAATTGGGAGGTGCCTCCCACTGGCCTCTCTGGCTTGACCTTCTCACCTGACCAGATGCTTTCTTGAGCACCCCACATGGGGATTGCCCTCAATATCCTCATCCTGCAGGGGCTGCCTCATCTATCTGAGAAGTCCCCCACATTTGCCTGGTCAGCGCTGCTCCCAGAAGATGCCAGGTTCAGTGTGTCTGTATCCTTGTTTGGGGTCTCCCAGGCCGAGGATAGTGTGGCCTCTCTCTGGGCCCTGGCTCCCCTTCTGAATCAGAAGTTCCCTGAGGATAGGACTGTGACCCGGCTTGCTCATTGCTGTACCCCAAGCCCCCTCTGTGGTGGGCTCCGGCCCCCTAGCTTCTCAGTCAGTGTCAGAAGAAATGATGGGACTTGCTTTATAAGCAGCTGTGAGTGTGTATGCACAAATATTTGTGTGTGTGTGTGTAATTTTGTGAATACCCAAAGGAAGATAATTCTATTAGGTTAGAATGAACGGTACGGAGTTGCTGCCTTTGTGGATTGAAAATGGCTGAACATTGAGTGAAAGCAGCCAGTCTGAAAAGGCTACACACTCATCCCAACCGTATGATGTTCTGGAAAGGCAAAAATACGGAAGCAGTAAAAACATCAGTGGTTGTTAGGGGTTAGGGAGGAATGGAGGTATGAATTTTTAGGGCAGTAAAATTACTTTGTATGATACTAACCAATCAATCCCAAAGAAAATCAGTCCTGAATATTCATTGGAAGGACTGATGCTGAAGCTGAAACTCCAATACTTGGACCACCTGATGCAAAGAACTGACTCATTGGAAAAGACTCTGATGCCGGGAAAGATTGAAGGCAGGAGGAGAAAGGGACGATGGAGGATGAGATGATTGGATGGCATCACCAACTCAATGGACATTAGTTTCAGTAAGCTCTGGGAGTTGGTGGTGGACAGGGAAGCCTGTCGTACTTCAGTCCATGGGGTCTCAAGGAGTCGGACACGACTGAGCGACTGAACTGAACTGACTGAACTGATACTATAATGGCAGGTACATGACAACCTCCTCTGTCCATGGAATTTCCCAGGCAAGAGTATTGAAGTGGGTTCCATTGCATTTTCCAGGGATCTTCCTGGGACCCAGGGATTGAACCTACTTTTCCTGCATTGACAGGAGGGTTCTTTACCACTAGCACCACCTGGGAATTGAGCATTGGTTAAAACCCCTATAACTTTCTATTAATAACACAAAGAATGAACCCTAATGTAACTACGGACTTTAGGTAATTATATCGTATCAGGATGATTTCATTAATTGTAACAAGTGTAACACAGCAATGCAAGATGTTAATAATACAGGAATCAGCTGAGGGTGTCCAGTGGGAGGGGAACTACATGCACACTATGGTACTTGCTGCTCCTTTTTTCTGCAGACTTAAACTACTCCAAAAAATAAGGTCCATTTGTTTATAAAAAGGTTAAATAAGAGCAGTTTTGTATGAATCATCTTTCTGTTTGTTAGATTCTTTTTAATGGCTTTATATGAGTCACATATCGTAAAAATTTTAAGTATACAATTCAGTGTTTTTTAGTAAATTCACAGAATTGTGTATTCATCACCACAGCCAATTTTAGAACATTTTCATTATCCTAAAAAGAAACCCTGCATCTCAGGTCCTGGCAACCAGTCATCTGCTTTCTGTCTCTATGGAATTACCTGTTTGGGATATTTTTTATAAATGGAATAGGAGAATAGGTGGCCTTTTCTGACTCTGCTTTCATCCGGCATTATGGAAGGCTTGCCCACGTCATACGTCGTATCAGTACTTGGTTCCTTTTCTAAATTAAAGTTTTTATTTAAGAGCAATTTTAAATCTATAGAAAAAAATGCAAATATAGTCCAGAGAGTTTTCAAATACTGCACACGCCATTTCCCTAATTATTAACATCTTGTGTGAGGACTGTGCATTTTTCAAAAGTAGTGGATCAGACTGAAGATCATGCTGTATTCATATTTCTTAGTTTGTACTTACTAACCTTTTTCTGTTCCAGGATATCCCACATTCCTTTTAGTTGTCAGATCTCCTTAGGCTCCTCTTGACCGTGACAGTTTCTCAGATTTGTTTTGGATGACCATGACAGTTTTGAGGAGTAGTGGTCAGGCAGTGTCCCTGCATTAGGGTGTGTCCAGTGTTTTTCTTATAATTAGTCTGGGCTTGTGGGTTTGGGGAGTGAGACCATAGAGGTTAGGTGCGCACATCCTATTGAGGGACCATGGTCTCATCATGACTCATCACTGGCGCTGTTCCACCGGGGTCACCACTCATGCCTTGTTACTGCCAGATGTATTCCATTGTTTGGAAATACCATGTTTTATTTATTTATCAGCTGATGGACATTTGATGTATTTCCACTTTTTGGCTATGGGGAATCATGCCACTATGAACATTTATGTACCCGTTTGTGTGTGAACACACATTTTCCGTTCTTTTGCATATCTCCCCGGGGGTGGAATTACAGGGTCATATAGTTGTTCTGTGTTGAACATTTTGAGGAACTTCCAGATTTTATGTACTGTCCACAGCATTTTACATTCCCCTTCCCAGCAGTGTCTGAGGGTCCAATTTCCCCGCATCCTCAACAGCACTTGTTATTTCCTATCTTTTGGATAGATTCTCTTGTTGTTTAAGAGACTCAGTCCAACTTTTTGAAACTACCTCTGGGCATTTTCTGAGGACTCATTTCACATGAGTCCTTTGTGGTGCAGAGGTTAGCTGGCCCATCTATCTTGCATTCAGTGGGGTCTGCCTGCTGTGGAGGAAGATGGGGTTTGGGGTGGGGCAAGTGGGCAGGTTTTGGGTACCCAGGCCCTCCTGGGCAGTTTTCTAGTGTTTCTAGCTCATCTGTCTCTTTCAGCACAGAGGGCTCTTTTAATCAGAGGTTCAGGAGCTTGACACAGTGCTACTTCTAACGGTGAGGGCACAGGGCTTTGCCACCTGGCAATGTCCTGAGCCTTGGTATTAATTATACTTCCTCACAACACATCTTGTTTTATTTAAAGAAATAAAATTGATGCAGATGGAAGATATTGGGGTACATTGCACACAGGGAAATTTTGCCTTTGCTAAACTTTGTTTTAAATACATACATGTAAATATATACTGGGCCAGGAGTAAAATAAATGTATTTATTAATGTGAATCAGTTGAAATAGTTTGAGGTCAGCAAACTGTGGCTCAGAAACCAAATTTGGCATTACACCTCTGTCTTAGTCCATACAATCTTCTATAAAAGAATACCCTTAAGTCAGGCTGCTCATAAACAACACGTATTTAGTTCTCACAATTGTGGAGCACAGCTCATCTTTCTTGATAGCTTTTCTCCAGATGTCTTTCCCCCACCCCCAAGGATCTGGGTTTTGGAATCTTTTTCCTGAGTTGATTTTTAGATCATAGTGGCTCAAGAGTTTAGAAACCTACACAGACCAGTGGTGGGGGTGGGGGGGGTGTGGCGTGACAGCATGAAAGGCAGCACACAGATCCCATTTGCAGAGGGAATTTGAAATCCATGGCAGACCCAAAATGGCTGAGCTGAAGTGTTGTTCTTAACTGTTCAAGAAAGTGGGAGGCATGCAGTGGGGTCAGGAGGAAATTAATGACCGTCAACGGATGGTTGGTGATGAAACAGATAAGCAACAGTTGAATAAACACTGGAATTAATTTTGGAGCCACTGGGAAGGAGTAAAAACTAAAGAATTATGGAAGACACAGTGTCTTCTGGTTTTATTTGTTTGCTGAGACTTAGAGGCGGCAGTTATTTTCCATCTGAGAATGGGAAAACCTGGAACCAAGTGAAGCTTGTTCTTTTTAAAGAACTTGAGAGGGTCTTCTTCCCATGCTGGTGGCCACCTGTGGTTTTTTTCTTCTTTGTTTCTTCAGAGAAAGCCGTAGTTCTCTGTCATTTATGTAATGAGGTTTTTCATTAGAGTGCTGCTAAGTTTCTCTTCTTAAAAATGTTTATTAAAGACTTTTTGAAATGCCTGTTATCAGGGCTTGGGAAAGGCCCCCAAGCACAGTGATTATCATTTATTTGGCTCTTTGCTCGAGATCTGAAGTATTATGGTGGTGGTGGTATAGTCGCTCAGTCGTGTCTGACTCTTGCAGCCCCATGGACTGTAGCCCACCAGAATCCTCTGTCTGTGGGGTTTCCCAGGCAAGAATACTGGGATGGATCATCATTTCCTTCTCCAGGGGATCTTCCTGACCTGGGGATGGAACCCGTGTCTCCAGCATCACAGGCAGTCTCTTGCGTTGCAGGGGGATCCTTTACTGACAGGCATCTGAACCATAAGGAAAATCATGACTGTGCATTTTAATGCAGATGGATGAGATAGGATGGCTGATGGTTACAAATCTGAATTTAAAGGTGGGTTTTGGTTTTGAAGTCTAGAAAATGTTGGGAGTTCGGTGAAAGAGGGCTTGTGAGGTGAGGGGCAGGAGTGGCTGGAGGCCAGAGTTCCTCAGGGTTACTCTGCTGGAGGGAGGTGCCCAGCTGAGGCTTTGGGGAAGGAGCAAGGGAGCGGTGAGATGGGTGGTTGCTGACTGAGCATTCACAGGCTGGGTATTGCACACAGGAAATAACTTGGCTGGATGACAGGATTCACCGACAGAAAAGTCATGGAAGCTTCCCCTGAGCAAAAATAATGGGACTTAAAAATCATGTGAGATTATTCATGACTTCAAGCTTCTAATTTCATTCCAGAGTTATGGACATCTGGCAAGACCATGGAAGAGTTCCAGGTGCCGAGATGATTACTGGCTGAGGAAACAACTTTCCGTGATTTTATCAAATCAGCAGTGGCTCCTGGGAAGAGGCTCTCTGCCCTCCTTCTCGTTGCTGTCCTGAGTGGAGCCAGTTTTAGCCAAGACATGACTTCAGGCCCCCTGGGCACAGTCCCTTGTGAGACTGAGCTCTTAGAGCCTCTGGTAACAGATGCTGTGATATGACTGAGGAAGAGTTGTGAGGAGTTGTCAGACATGAAGTTCTAGGCTAGCAGACTGCCCTTTACATCCCCTGCCTCACTTCCCCAAAGGGAGAGAAATGTATTGATCTTCTCCCCAAGGGTGCCAGAGAGAGAGAACAGATTCCAGTTAGGAGGAACCACTTTCGGCAGGCCACGTGTACAGGATGTCAGTTGGGGGCCACAAGTGGTGGTCAGAGTCTTGTATCAACTTTATGACCCTATGTGAGGAGGAGGCCGGGAAACTTTGGTTTTGTCCTTCTCTGCCGCAAAGGGGCTGACACAGGCTGGCTGCTGAGCTGGCATTGAGATATCAGAGCCTGGAAATACCAGGTGTGGAAAGCCACTGCCCTGTGTTTGAATGGCCAGTTGTTTATCCTAGAAGCAGTCCTGAGGTCAGAGGCTACTGTAGGAGGAGGGGGATGTTCTGACATGGATGACGGAGCCACCTGTGGATATAAAATATGGTGGCCGATTGGCTCTTAAGTGGGGTGTGAAAAGACTTGTGATGTTTTAATCCAGAAACCAGTGGTAGAAATAGGAGGATTAAGTCCTGTGGGAGGGCTTCCCCTGCCTTTTCTGAGGCCTGTGTTACCCTCCTTCTTGCAGCCAGTGTTCAGGTGTCCTGGAGCTGAGAGGGGCTCTGGCTTCAACCACAGCCTTTGGCCCACCTAACCACTAGCCATGCTTGGCCAGGACCTGTCCCGGCAAGCACATTCGTCTGTGCTTGGTTGGGGACAGAACCAGTGATTGGTTGGGGACCGGTCTATCTCTCGGTTCTGGCCAATGAGATGTGAGGGAAGGAGGGGTTTCTTAGGAATAAGGAGAAACTATTAGAGAAGGCCTTTGGCCACTGTCCCTCCTTTACTACTGGTAGCTGGTGTGATCCCCAGAGCTACCATCTGTGACTGTGAAGTGACCAACAGGTAGATAGAAAGCTCATTGCTAAACATGATGGGATGAACAGATAGAACCTTAGGCTTTGATGATGTCACTGGACCCCTCTCTTAGGCAGACCTCTTCCTAAAGACCCTTATGGTTAAGATTTTTTTTTTTTTTGGTCATATTTAGAGTCCTAAACATCCTAACTGCTGGACAAGAATAAAGTTGTACTGTATGCACATCTCTCAGGAATTTAGACTCATTCTAGTGACTGATTTGCTGAACAAAATTGAACTTTATTGGAGCCTTAACCTCTCTGTAGATACTTTGAGATATTGTTGTATTATGCTTGTTAGGAAAAATAAAATTTATCAAGCTACACGCAGACCAAAATGAGGCTAGTTTGTGCCTGAGTTCTTAGCTTTTGAACTTGAAGTTGGCTTAATTTTACAGAGCTCTGTCTGCAGCTTCCCACTTTCCTAGGCCCGGCTGTGGTAAACGCACAGGGAGGCACCTGGGTGGTGGCAGCTGTGGGGTTAACTTCAGTCACATTGTTGTGCCAGCATCACCATCGTCCATCTCAAGAGCTCTTTTTAGTTTGTAAACTGAAATTCTGTGAATTAAACACTAATTTCCCATTCCCCTCACCCCGCCTAGCTCCTAGCACCCATTATTCTACCTTCTGTCTTGTAGTGTTTGTGTTATCTAATGTATGAAAGCTTTAAAAAAATCAGATTTCTTAATCTCAAGGCTTGTGAAAGCATTGACTGGCCAGGAAAGAGTAGGGTTTGGAAATAGCTTAGAAAAGAAATCCATGGCAGTTAGCTTCCTGGGAAGCAGACCTTGAAGGAGGTCTTTGTAGAGCATGAAGTTGGCATTGTGTTTGCCTAATATAGTCATTCTGAGTTGAATCTCTGCCCCTCACTGTTATCCAGAACTGTCCTTGGGCGTTTTAATTCTTGCCTGACCATTGCCAACTGGAGGTAACTAGCTTCCTCTCAGTTGATGTCATCTTTCTAATTAATGGTGGGTCCTGGGGTGACTGTTGATAATTGTCTTCCCTTGGTCAGTTTTGGCCATTGAGTCTCTAGGGGGCAGCTGAAACGTTCTAGTGAATTCTCTGAGCTCATGCAACAAAGAATTCCAAGCCCTTTTCATTGACTCCCAAGGCTGGGATCTTTTTGTAGAGAGAAAAGGGACTAATCCTTTCAGTATGATTCATTCCAAAGGATAAGTCTGATCAGCCTGTATCAGGTGTGGATCCTTGTTAACAATGTATTTGAAGGCTTTCTATCATATATTGTCAACTGATGGATTTTTGTGGTCACTTTAATGTTTAATAAATATTATCAGTTTTTCCCTTTAAAAAGATGTACCATTTTTTACTCTTTGCTGCCTTTTTGCTTAATTATTTTTATCTCAAGAAAATATTAACTAAAGACCTAATTACTTTATTAATGATAATACAGTATTAGAAATAGGATATTAATATATGTAAACATTGGTTAAAGAATAGAGTTATAAATCAAAACAAAAAAATCAAAAAGATCCTAAATTTTAACCTATTGCATGTTTGATGGATTTAATAATCATTTTCTGAAAAATTCATTCATTATATTCTTTCAAATATATTGATTTTGTTTGACTTCAAAAAAATTCATCTTGGCAGAAGAATGTACATGTACACATGTGTGCACATGCACACACACACAAACACTCTAATTTTGAAATAGGTTTAGATGTATAGAAAAGTTGCAAAAATAAGATAATTCCCTTAACCTTTCACCCAACTTTCCCCAATATTAATATCATATGTTGAGGTGCACGTTTATCAAAACTAGAACATTAAGGAACTTCTGTGGTGGTCTAGTGGTTAAGAATTGCTTTCCAATGCAGGTATGAGGGTTTGATTCCTGGTTGAGGAACTAACATCCCACATGCTGCTGGACAAATAAGCCCATGAGCTGCGACTAGAGAAAAGCCTCGTGCCTCAACAAAGACTCGGTGCACCCCCCCCGAAATGCCCCAAAGAGGAAATTAACTTGACGTAAAACTGTAATTGAGTCATAGGCCTTAATAAATATTGCCAGTGTTTTCATTAATGTCTGCTTTTCGTCTGGGATCCAACCCAGGATTCCCCATTTCATTTGATTCACACATTTCCTTCTTCTTTTAAAATCCGTGACAGTTCCTTAGTACTGCCTTGTTCTTGTTTACCTTAACACCTTTGAAGAGCACTGGTCAGTACTTTTGTACAATGTCTTTCAGTTTGGGTTTGTTTGTTTTCTTATGCTTAGATTCAGGTGATGTATTTTTGGCAGGAAGAGAACAGAAGTGATGAGGTATTATATATCCATAGGTACATTATGTCCACATGTCCCTCTGCTGGAGAGGTTAGTGGAGTCACTTGCTTAAAGTCATATCTGCCAGATCTCTCCACTGGACAGTTTCTAATTTTTTTCCTTTTTGATTAGTACCTTAGTCTCTCTTTCTCTTGCAGGGAGATACTTTGTGAGTACAGTAAAATTCTGTTTCTTGTCATGGTTTGCCCAATGATCTTACCAACCAAAGTAATTCCATGATTTTGATCAAGTGGCTTTGTATTTCCATCATCCTGTCTACATTTAGCAATTGGAATATGTACTTTCAAAGAGAGCCTGTGTTTAGAACACTTGAGTTTTGTCTATTTTTAAAAGGGCAGTGACAGAGTTGGTTGGAGTCATAGTGAGGAGACCAGCAAGGGCTTATTCCCTTTGTCTCAGATACTTATTTGAAGAAACGTCTATAGTGAATGCATGGTGCTGGTTGGTGGTTTAGTTGCTCAGTCATGTCCGATTCTTTGTGACCCTATGGACTATGAGCCTGCCAAGCTCCTCTGTTCATGAGATTTTCCCAGGCAAGAATACTGAAGTGGGTTGCCATTTCCTTCTCTAGGGAGACTTGCTGAACCAGGGATCAAAACCAGGTCTCCTGTATTGCAGGCAGTCTCCTGCTTTGCAGGCAGATTCTTTACTCACGAGCCACCAGGGAAGCCCCATAGTGAATGCATAACAGTGTTCTTAAATATTAACAAAAGTGAAAGATTAAAAAAATCATATGATCATCTCAATGGATACAGAAAAAAGCATTTGAAAAAATTCAATATTTGGTTATGATAAGAACTTTTAACAAAGTGAATATAAAGGGAGCATATATCAACATTATAAAGGCCATGTATGACAAGCCCACAGGTCGCATACATGCTTGACAGTGAAAAACTGAAAGCTTTTCCTTTAAGATCAGGAACAAGAAAAGGATGCCCACTCTCTCCACTTTTATTCATATAGTATGGGAAGATATAGAGCAGTTAAGCAAGAAAAAGAAGGTAAAAGCATACACATTGGAAAGGGAGAAATAAAACTCACTGTTTGCAGATGACATGATATTATATGTAGAAAGTCCTGAAGACTCTACCAAAAACTGTTAGAACTAATAAATTCGGTAAAGTTGCGGGATACAAAATCAGCATATAAAAATTGGTTACCTTTCTATACGCTACTAACAAACTCTCAGAAAGAGAAATTAAGGAAAGAATTCCATTTACAATTGGATCAAAAGAATAAAATCCCTAGAGAAAACTTTAACCAAGGAAGTAAAAGATCTATTTATTGAAAATGTTAATGAAAAAGAA